>CM035414.1:137173474-137285974 GCA_020310875.1 Ceratopteris richardii
TGTATATGTATATGTATATGTATATGTATATGTATATGTATATGTATATGTATATGTATATGTATATGTATATGTATATGTATATGAATATGTATATGATTATGTACATGTATATGTACATGTATATGTATATGTATATGTATATTATACATACAGAAACATGTATATGGATGTCACAAAGGCAATATGCCTTGAATATGCTGCAAAAGTATGGTATGACTGATTGAAAGCCAATTTCTATGCCATTAGATGAGAATTTGAAGTTCGATACTACATCAGGTGAAGCATTGGAAAATGCTACTATGTAGAGGAAAATTGTGGGAAGTCTTATATACCTCATAATAACAAGGCCTGATCTAAGTTATACTATTGGACTTGAAAGTAAGTTTATGCAGGTTCCTAGGAAGCCACATTTGGATGCTCTGAGGCACACTCTACATTATGTGAGTGCTACTTTGGATTATGCATTGTGTTATGAGGCTAGTGTAGATTTGCAGGTTTATGGATACACCAATGTAGATTGGGCTGGTAGTATTCCAGGTAGAAGATCTACTAGTGGTTTTCTATTCTCACTTGGGAGTGCAGCTGTTACATTGAGCAGCAAGAAGCAACCCAGTGTTGCTTTGTCGAGTACAGAGGCTGAGTATAGAGGTGCTACAATGGCAGCATGTGAGGCATCATGGCTAGAAATGCTACTTGCAGATTTAGGTGTGGAAGTGGGAAATTCTATCACTATTTACTACGATAATCTTAGTAGCATAGAGTTAGCATGCAATCCTGTTTTCCATGCTAGAACAAAGCATATCGAGGTACATTATCACTTCATCAAAGAACAGATGAGCAGGTTGCTGATATTTTTACCAAAGCACTTGAAGCTGAGAAGTTGAAGAAGTTTTGGGAGATGCTTGGATTAGAGGATATGGCATTGAGCTTGAGGGGGAGTGTTGAGATATCAAGCTCAACATGTGATGATCCAAGATGACACGTACCATTTTTGTTTCTCTGACATGCATCGTGGTCACGCTGATATATGTCAGGGATACATTGAGATTTATTAGATTTATCTACCGAGAGTGATGGCACATTTGTTCCTTGCCAGTTCACTCATTCACGGACTTTAGGTTTTTCCTTATGTACTGATCTTTATATATTGCACTTGTTGTATTCTTGTTTTCAGGTCATTCTTGTACATTCCTTTTTATGTAATAGAAGAAGAAGAAGAAGATTGTTCTTCCTTATCTCCTTCCTCGTGACATTCACCACAAAAAAATGGAGTAGCAGAAAGAACATAAAGAAGAAACAGGACTTTGGTTGAGTTTGCTAGAGCTATGCTGAAGGAGAAGAATTGTCCAAATTATCTTTGGGCCAAGAGCATGGAACTATAGATCGGTGAAGTATCTCAATGATCTTGGATATCAAAGTTCACAAGTAGATCCAATTCTACCCATCAAAAGAATAGATGAAGGTACAATCTATATTTGTATTTATGTAGATGAAATTATAATCACATGTACTTTAGATGAAGGAATTAAGGAGGTAAAGAGATTACTTGAGAAAGAGTTCAAGTGATCATGCTCATGGCTACATGATATACATTGGTGATAAGCTTCTAATTTGGTGTTCAAAGAAACAACATACAGTAGCATTATCATCAATTGAAGCTGAGTACAAAGGACTTGTAGGAGTAGCTAAGGAGGTCATATGGATGCAAACATTATTCAAAAGCTGGGGCATTAATCAAGGTGTACCTACAATACATGGAGATAACATGAGTTCACTTTATCTTGCAACGAATCTAGTATTTCATGCAAGAACATAGCATATAGAGATACAATATCATTTTCTAAGAGAAAAGGTAATGGAGAAAGAAATTGAAGTGGAGTACATTTCTACAAAGGGTCAGATAGCAGATATAATGACAAAGAGCTTGGATGGTGTGAAGACCAGTAGATTCAAAAGTATGGCAGGAGTAAAAAGAAAAGAAGATGATATGAAGAAACAAATAATGTCAATTAGTGATTGAGGGGGAGCTATTGGAGAACCAATCATAAATTGGCAATAAATTTGAACATCAAAGTCTAAGAAGAAAAGCACATGCCTATGTGAAGGAACAATTTCACACATGTACTATATTTGTAAAGTTAGACTTAACTTTAGTTCTTGAGTTTTCAAAATTCACAAGATTTAGAAAATCTATATAAGTTAGTTTGTATCAATAGACGCGATGAAAGAGAGTGAGAAATGTGAGAAAAAGTTCATTTTGTATGACCAAGAAGTAGTCAAACTTCTTTGAGTGAGAAAGCACTTGTAAAGTTTTTGAGTTTCCATAGTTATTAGAAGAAATAATAGAAGTTCTGTGTATGAGATTCTCTCCTCCATCTCCATGCTTTTCCTATTATGGTAATGCATTCAAAAGTTCAAGTTTTCCAAGGAACTCGATGCCTCGCATCAAGTTTGAGCTGATAAGTTACTTTCTTCTTCTTTGTGCATCATATGTTGGTTTACCTTGTTAAAATCATGACGTTGTTGGAGCAATCCGATGCCTGGCATCACGTTTTAGTGTAAAGTCGATGCCGAGCATCGAGTCTCAGTGGATAAGTACCTTTCACAATATACATGAGATCTTGGTCAATTTCTATGCCAAAAAGTGGCTGAAAACACACCAATTCGATGCTTGGCATTGAATTCTTGCTCCAAGTCAATGCTAAGTTGAAAAATTTTATATTTAGGCAGGCGCTTTTACTAAAACAGACCAATTTCTAGTTTTGGCAACTCATATAGGGTCATCTTTTGAAGGCCATAACATGATGTGTAGTGCAAATTTTTTAGCAAATAATATCTCGTTGGAAAGTTTTTCTTCTCTTGGAAAAATAATATTTGTGCTCAGAGAAATAATCAAAACATTAAAGGTATGTCATTTGAGTCAATAGAAATTTCTATAGAAGCAAAGTTCTTAGTTTAAGCGATCATTTCTCAAAGTTTGGAGAAGCATTGAGTTAATGGTGACCATAGAGGTTGTCTAGTGTCACATTAATTCATTTATTTTGATGTTTAATACATAAACAATCTCCATGCGAGACTTGTTCTTTCTTTTGATAAATTTGTTGAGGTGTATATAACACTATACACTCATGTTTTATTGCATGCTAAGTGAGAGAAATTAGAATACATATATTCCCACTATTGATAAAAATAGACCATGCCCAACTTACATGCCAAAAGGTTCTCAACCAAATCAAGAGACTATTGGAAGCAGATAAACATTTTGGACTTTGTTTTCAACGGATACACCCATACATTTCTAGAGAAATCATAAATAAAAGTTATTAAGTAAAGTAATTCCCAAAAGAATGTGTCTACATAGGACCACACACATCACTATGAAAAAGTGGATGAGAAACTTGAATTGAACAATCTCTTGGGAAGGAGGAACATTGCATTTTTACCAAAATGTAGCCCTCAAAGACGTGTTCACAAAGTGTCTCAAGTTTGGGTAGAGACACTCGATTTCTACAAGCGTAGAAAACAAACGTAATTTTAGATGACCAAAGCACTTATACTAAAGCTTTACATCCAACTTTGCTTGAGAATTTTGAACTACACATGTTGAATCATTAGTAGATTTTGCATATTCTGTGAGCTTATAGATCCAATGAGATAAAATGCTAGAAGGAATAATAACATCACCTTTTGATGGGTCATGAAGTGTGCATTTGTCATCATCAAATTTGACAACGAAGTCAATCTTGGCTAATGCTAAAAATTAAAACATATTTTTCTCAATCTTGAGAACAAATAAAGCATCTAATAATATGAAAGAACTACCATCAACAATATTCAAAATGATCTTACTAACTGTCACTACAAGATTTAAGGATTTGTTAGTGCATGTGATAGTATTCCATGTAGGGCTAGACTCAAGTGAGCTGAAAAACTATGTTACGAGGTAATATTTTTGGTTGACCCACTGTCAAAGTACCAAACATCTAAGTCTAGTGCAGACATACATTACTCATGAGAAGATGGTTCATAGTTGCAAGCAATAATGAATTCCCATTGTTCATTCTAAACAAGATAGGCACACTTTGTTTTAGGTGTAGCAACCTCTAAAACAACCATTCTAGCCTCTTCCTTCCTTGCCTCTTTTACAACCGGTTTTTGACAACCCTTCAGGATAGGATCATTTCCCTTATAGTATTTGAAAAAAAAAATTCTTTTTTGTTTTCTTATAATCCTTTTCCTTATTTGACTGTGCAACATTAGTAGATTTCAACATAGTAATAGATGATATCAATTTACCTTTGCCCTTCAAACTAGCTAAGAAAGCTTGATCAGTACACATATAATTGACCTGTTTTGCCTAGACTGGTCTTCTTGTTCAAAAAAAAAGATACCTAATCCTCAAATGTTAAGGCATTTGGATTGCCTCTCACCATCAAATGAAGATTTGAAGGAAAAATCTGATATGAATCTTGAAGATCCTTAAGAACACTCTATGAGGAGATGGATAGGTAGGTTCCAGAGATGAGTTGATGTTGCACAAAACTTGCTCTACACTTTCCAAGTAAAGTCTAGGGATGCTTAATATACTCCTTTAGTTTTACAATAATGCATTTGAAACCACTAAGTGCTTTGGAACATCATTCCCAAATGTTTTCATCAAAACAGATAACTTGCATATGCAAGAATGTGAAGAAATCTTCTATTTTGGGAATAGAAGTGCTCAATGTTACACTCAAAGCTCTCAACATTGTATTAATTAAGCAAAGATCTTTCTCACACATCTAATTGGAGTGTGTAGCTAATCAAAGCAATTATTTCATCAATTTAGGTGTATGATACACTGCAAAATGATTCTAACAAGTCTTGGGTGGGGGGGGGGGGGTCATCATGACATTTTAGGATCTAGAAGGTATGTAGACACATTCACAATCTTTGCTTCATATCTCGGGATCCTCTAAACCAAATTTGATGAAACGTGATATGAAAGTAATAGAAACTCCAATCTAATTAACAAAATTTAATGTAAAGCAAATGAGTGATTAGATGCAAAGAAATCGATTCCACAAAATCCATGCAATGATGAAGATGCAGCAGAGAACAATAGAGAGAGATGTACTTGAAAAGATTATCAAAATGTATATGCTAATGAACATATGATAGAAGCTAAGTGTAATGGACTACACATAGGTAGTTTGAGCTCAATGTATGCTCACTAAAGTAGCTCAATGTGTCTCAGATTGGCTCACTTATCCTACAATTAAAAGTATGTGTATTTATAAACATGTTCTCATTTTGAATTTGAATTTTCCCTCACCTAAAAGTGATCCTACACTTTAGAAATGATTTGAATTGATTCTTCCAACTACATGATTTGTGGTTTTAGCTCCCTGACTTCATGAGATTCCTTATTCTCTTTGCTTTTGAATACAACAAAATTGACAAGCAAGTGTTCATATGTGGTTCTCTCTTGTGAAGGGATAAATGGATGTTGTAGCTCAGTGATGAGTAGCACCTCCTTTAATGTCAATCCGGGAAGACGTGAGGATGGTATGAAGACCTCGAGCAAGTGGAGGCACAAGTGCGTGAGTGAGAAGCATACAAACATGCACACACATACACACACACGCGCACACACGGCAAGACAAAGAGTGAGAAACAATGGAGTTCTTAGATTCCTTTCAAAAAGTTCTTACAAGTTCATTTCAGTTACAAGCTACCCTCAAAAATGAGCTCTCTAGCTCTATTTATAGTTTTTGACTAGGTTTTGGCCCTGTCCAGACCTAGTGTCCGGCCTAGTTAAAAATTAGGTTCGAGGGCCAATTTGAGGGCTTAAACGGAGTCTAAAAAATATGAAAATTGATATGTAGGTACTTCTAAGGCTCCTCAAGCTTAAGGACTCCTTGGCTTGCACAAAATGGAGCTACAAAAATATGAAATGGTATTTACAATGATTGTTAGTGATAAGAATCACTGTTATAAAGATGTTGATTTGGAAAAATTTGAAGGGCCTATCTGCCAGATTTGCGTCGACTGCTTTGTCTACTTAATCCTTCACCTCGCTCTGACTCTCTCCGCTGGCTTCCTTGTCTAGTCAGTCCTTGGGTGCCCATACTGCTCTCAACACCCCCCCTCTCTCGCGTCTGTCCTCCCTGACAGACCCTTGTTGCTGGGAGTGTTGGATGTAATATTCCACAACCTGAGTGGCAAGCTGATGTTCTTGTATGCGTAGTCCTCTGGCCAAGTCTCTCATCATACGATCCCAATCAATTGGTCCTGGAATGTCCGAATGTGGCAGACATAACTGATCTGCATGGATCACTTGTTCTACTGCGAATAGATGTAGCAAATGTGTGGGTCTGGGAATGAAAATTTCTGAATGATATTCCCAGAATCCCGGAGAGAACATTTCCTCAAATGTCTGCTTGAAGCATGCGGGTAAGTACTCTATTCGTGCATGCCAGGCAAAGATTATAGTGACCGAGGGAGTCTGGCTCATGTCGTAGACTAAATCCTTGTTACCTTGGGAGAATCCAGGGGCAGAGATGTATGGAGCTTGTACCATCCGAAAGGTTTTGAAGACAATGGTCATGAGCTCGAATATTTTCATACACATTTTTGCTGCTATGTCGGGTACATTATTTAGACGTGTAGACCAGTGCCGAATTGTTGATACCATGTAGGCTACGGTTGGGGTCCCTAGAGGTGGAGCAAAATATGGATAGTTAACCCAAGCCGAGCATTCTTTATTGTTACGTACCTTGATTGCAAATGCTTGCCATGATCTGCGACGTACCATTGGGCAATAACATGGATTATACTTGATATACAGTGGCATGGTTGCCCAGGTGCTCATCATCTCAGGGTAATCGGTTAGTAGATGTGCACGCCAATTAGGCTGGAAAATCAAGCCCGCACGCGCATCTGTCGGTAAGTCCTCTGACTCAAATTGAGTGGCAAATGTGGGCTCCTTCCCTGTATGTCTTTTAACTTCTGCATTATAATCATGTAGCAAGACAAAATAAGGCATGTATTGCGACTCTGATGTTGTGATTAACCGTTGATGGGATAGGTTCTGAAAGTAAGAAGACCAAAGGACAGTTTCTTCCAGATTTGTGAGAGATTGCATTTGCATGGCAACGCGATCATCATGTGTCTTACCCACTTTCTCGACCATTTTTACCCAATCTGGAACTTGAATTTCTAAGGTGTCTTGTCCTTCCTCTGTAGTCTGACCACCGGGTGTTGGCATTGGCTCGTACGGCTCTTCATAGCTGTCATCGATGGGGATTTCCACTACTGTTTCAGGTTCTGGTTCTTCAGTGGGTGAGGGTGGCCTTTCATATGGTGCGAGGCGTGCTTGGAGTTCTGCCACCTGTTTCCGGAGGGTCTCTACTTCTTCTGTAGAGTGTTGCAAGATTACCGGCTCCTGTTGAGCTGTGGGGGCACTGGCTATCTGTTTCTTTAGGTCTGCACATTCAGTCTCTAACTTTTCATATGACTCCAAGAAATTTGCATGCTTCTCAAGTAAGATGCGAATGTCTTCCGATGGGACTGCTCTATACTTGGTAGGGCTAATGGTTGCTCCTGCAGTTCCTTCCATAGCCGCTTCAAAGTTGTCTTGGTTTTGTTGTTGAAGCCTCTTGTTCTCTTCTAGTGCTGCTGCCATATGCTTCCTTAATAGCCCAAGGTTGCGTCTGAGTGTAGCATTAGATATCATTTGCGCTTGGAGCACTGTTTCTAGTTCCTTGACTGCTTGATCATCTACTGTCGATGTCTTTGATTCCAATTCGGAGTGAGCCTGCTGTAAGGTGGTATGCTCGGTTAGGAGCATTTGGTAATCAGCTTCAAGAGTGGTGACTCTAGCTTGCAGACGCTGAGATTCTGCCTGGAGGGCCGTAGTGCGTTCTTCCAATTGATGGTATTCTTGTTGTAGTTGATGTGCACACTGACGTAATGTGTTGAACGTTCTATTTACATTATGAGATGCAAGGGGAAAAGTTTGAAATGCAGGGGAGGTGGGATTGGGGAGGGAGGTAGTGAATGCTGTGTGTGCCAATGATGTGGTGAGTGGTGAGGTGGGGGGTAGTGGAGGGGGAGATGGTGGAATCGTGGGGAGAGGTGCTGTGGTGGGTGAAATGTCCATTGGGTCAGACAGAGTGGTGTGTACAGGGGCTACCATGTAGGTGGGTATGGTAGGTGAAGTGAGTGTGGTGTTCGTGTAAATTGATGTCGTTGCGAACATCGGGGAACTGTGCCTTTGAAACATTGGAGAGCGGATGAACTGCTCCACAAGGGACGGGTATTGGGGTGGTGAGGTCAGGTTGAAAGAGGTGTAGGGGCCCGATGGGAAGTGAGGGTCATGGATTGGAGGTACCCGTATTGGGGGATAGGCTGGGAAACACAGGGTGCCTTCTGTGGGTGCCGGGTTTCCAACCACACTTGGGATTATGGGATGACCCATTATGGGTTCGGAGGATAGAAGGTTTGAAGTGTACAAGGGATTGGTGACGAAAGAGAAGAGGGTGTCTTGTGAGGTGGGTTCTCGAAAGGAAAATGATGTGACTGAGGGTGGGTTATAAGTGAAGGTAGAGGTGATGACTGGCGTTTCTTCCATGGTGGGAGGTGGTGGTGGGGGTGGAGAAGGTGGTGATGGGGGATGCTGGGGTGAGATGGGTGATGTCTGAACAAAGGTTTCGGCAGAGAGGTCAATGGTGGTGGTGGGGTTAGCTGTGGCTTCAATGGTTACCTCTTGTTCTGTGACAGGCATCCTGATAGTCTTACCTGCTCGTGGTAATGTGTCGACTCTGCGTTTGTCATACCTCACGGACTGGCGGACCGCAGTGTGGACAGCCTCCGGAACTCCTAAAGACTCTGACACTAATTTGAGGGTGTCAATGAAATGTTGATCCACCCCATCATCTGATAGCATTTCTTGCATCAAAGCTTGACCTGACACAAGAGAGAGTTGATGCCTTTCTTGCACTGCTTTGATTGTGTCGTATAACCTTTGTAGTTGAGCTGTATATGCAGGTGCACCTACAATTTCTGGCACTTCTTGTTGCTCATCATGATGCTCTTGATCATAATCCTCCTCATCTTCCTCCTGTTCTTCATCTTCATCATCCTCTTCATCCACTTCAACTGTGGTGACAGGTACTTGGGCGATTGTTGCTTGCGTTTGCACATTCTCCACTTGTTGTGCCTCTTCTGCCTCTAGCTCTACATCTTGTAATAATTGTTCGAAATCTTCATTCGTGAGTTCTTCCAAAGGTGCACCACTGGGAAATTCAAGATCGGTTGGGATGGGAGGGAATATCAAGGTAGAACCATCGGTCTTGCGTCTTGGAAGTCGGAGTGTGAATGGTCGGACTCTTCGGGGTGGAGGGGTGACGTCTGGTGTTAGGGTGGCTCCACGTGGTTGAGCACATGGGACTTGGACAGTGCCTCTCATCTTCTTAGAAGGGGGTCCAGTGGATGTCCTGCCTCTAAACTGCTCTACACGATTCCACATTAGGGCCCGTTGAATAGGGATGTCATAAGCCAAACACCTATAAATTATTCTCGTCAGAGCACAACATCCATATAACACCTGTTTTCGCGGCCATCGTTTGTGAGCTAGGTGTATCTGATCAATTATCCAGTGGGGTAAGTTGATGGTTAGGCTCTGTGTCTCTGCCAGATACAAACTAAACCAAATCTTTTTAGGCGGCATGGTGAATCTATCTTGGGCAGGAAAAGCAAAGTGTTGCATGCACATGCGAAGGTGTATTGCAACATTAGGCGTCATGGACACCATGTCCTTGAGTTTGGTGAGGCTTCGATTCTTCATGTAATCCGGCACTAGGGTTTCCTTCTCTGTAGGAATATGCATTCCGCGCATATCTAGGGCCTCTCTCACCAAGTTGTTGGATAACCTAAACCTCTTGAGCTCATTTCCTTTTGTTAGAGATGGGATCACAAATGAGCTTGCACCTTTTGGGTTCTTGTTTGGGGTCAAAGTGTTGATGAGATAGTAACATCGCATGAAGTCAGGCTTTGGGAGCCGTGCACTAAAATATGCATTCAATCCTGCCTTCTCCCATACCGAACGTAGACCTTCTGCATTTTGTAACTTCTCGAATTCTCTTGTAAAGAAATGGTATTTACCTTGCTTCCCATTGAAGTCCAACTCTGATTCCCATAGGTATGTTCCCTCTCCCAAGGGTCCTGCCACTTCACTAAACCAGTGGGAAGCTTTTCCTACGGGCATGGTATGGCCACTGGGAGGGTCTGCTATAGGTATGATTTTGCTGGCCTGCAATTCATCTGGTCTTTCGTTTGTTTCAGGCAAAACGGGTAAACTGTCTAAGTCCACCACTTGCTGGCTCGTTTCTGTTTGAGAGCTAGTTCCTACCGCCTCAGCCATGTTGAAAACTTCATAGCTGGTTCTGTGAGAATACATGAATAAATGTTAACATTGCAATGGACACAAAAATGACACTGTGTCCCTGTTACAACATTAACATGAGGCTCGAGAGAGGTTAGGGGGTTAGTAAGTGCTCGGTGCTTGTGTGTGTAGTTAGGAATTGGGTAGACCTAAGAACTAAGTGGAATGATGTAGTGTGAGAGTGACGTAGTTAGTAGGTGGACATGGATTTACAACTGGGGTCCGGGGGTTTATTCCAAGTTTTAGGTTGCCAAATGCAATGGATAGGTTTTGATCTTGACTTTGTGGAGACTCTGGAGAGTGTGATAGGGGTATTTACTTGAAAAATGGGGCTTTTAGGGACCCATTTACAAGTGATTCTACTTGTGCTCATGGAAGAATACGTGTTCGTGCGTGATGTGTAAGAGTGGGCCTCAGATGTTCGAGTGAGTGAAACATGTTGTACAGGGTTTGGCCTTGGTGTAGCTATTTGAGCCCGCAAGCAAGCCTTAGGCACCCAGATTTGTCGTGATTGTGGGCTGGCCTTCATTGACTTCTTGGGTACCCAAATAGACTTCACTTTCGCAGAAGAATGTATGAAGGACTTCTTATTAGTGTCGTGTTGTTGATTACTAATAAGAGGTTTTGGCCGTGGTGTTGGCCTGGTCGGAACAGGGTGTTCGCGTTTTCGCCTCCATACTTGTTTCATCGGCTGAGATATTCTTCTTCGCACGTGTTGTTGGCCTCCAGTGTAGGTAGTGCTCTGCTTCCTCTGTATTTGATCTGCCTTTGGATGCCGCATCTCTCTAGCCTTTGGAAAAGAAGGGAGTGCCGTCTTCTCCTTGACTCCGTTGTTGAGACAATCCTCTTTCTGCATCATACATTTTTGGACAAGAATAGCATTGTCAACTTCATGTGCACCCCTGGAAGGACCAGGAGTTCGTGCCTTACCTAGTTCCTTGAGTGCCTCATTTTCCAATTCAACTGTAATTCGACTATGATTTACCCATACCTGAAGAAGTCCACTTCTTAGGTTTAGGTTGACCGCATGATCATAGATCCAATCCTGACCCAAGACAAGAGGCTCAGTGAGGTCCTCATCTTGACACACTAGTACTTTGACTGTCATTGCTTCGTCTTGAATGGAGATGGGAAGATCCACCTCGCCCATGCAAGGGGTTTCCACACCTCCCAATCCTATGAGATATGCTTCTATAGGATTGACCGTTAATTTCAACTCTTGACAGTAAGACAACTTGACTGCACTAGTGGATGCACCTGAGTCAATCAAAGCTCTTACAGTCCTTGCACCCTTTCCTTTTCCTATATCTAAGGTTATAAAAGGACGTCGATCAAGTATCCTATGAGAGCTGATACCTGAAACTTCACACATAGCCACGTGATATCCTTGGTCTGCATATGCACCTAGCCTAGGTTGCTCTCTGCCTTGTCTTCTTAATTTCATTCTCCGTATGCGCTCTAAAGCTTCTGCTTGAGCTTCTTCTCGAATTTGCTTTTCTTCTTCTTTGCGTTTCTTAGCAATATTGAGTCGACTTAGCATTTCCTCTGTGAGAGGTTCCTGATATAACTTGACTCTACATCCGCTAATGTAGCTTGGGAGAACATCACCCTCTAAAGTGGCTAGTTGTACTGCTCCACTTGTGGAGATCCTATTTATGATCATAGGTCCGTAGCCTCTTTTCTCTAGTTTGCTCGCGTGTTGTTTCAAAGTGTAGACTAGTACTAGGTCGCCTTCCTTCAAACCTTTATCCTTAACGTGGGCATCAAAGTATGCCTTCTGTCGTTTCTTAGCTGCATATATCCCTGCAGCTGCCCTCAGTCTTGTTTCTCCTAATCGTTCAAGGTCAAAAATTCTAGAGGAGAGTTCATGACCCGTCCATTCATGCTCCTGTGCTACTTTCAATGTAGGTATTAAGAAATCCAACGGTAGCACTGCATTTTGGCCAAATACCATCTGAAAGGGGGTGGTTTGGAGTACCGTTTTGTAGGCCACTCGATATGCCCAAATAGCATGGTGTAGTTGTTTGTCCCAATCAGAGTGTTTATTGTCCACTAATTTCGTCAGTACATTGCACAAGATCTTATTGGTGCTCTCAGCCTGGCCATTTGCTTGAGGGTGATAGGGGGCAGACTTCTTATGTACTACCAAGAACTCTTGGAGCAGATTTTCAATAACTTCATTCAAGAAGTGAGTGCCTCTATCGCTAACTAGCTCGATGGGTAGCCCGTATCTAGTGAATACATTCTCAAATAAGAACTTAGCAGTAGTCTGAGCATCGTTCTTTGTCGTAGCTTTTACCTCTACCCACTTGGTTAGATAGTCCGTGGCAACAATGATATATTCAGCATGGGACCCCTTAGCTGGGGGATTAATAGGACCTACCAAGTCTATTCCCCACTTAGAGAATGCACGTCCACCCATCATAGGTTTCAGTGGCATCTCGTCTTTGCGTATAGGATACTGAGTTCGCTGACAGACATCACACCGTTTCACATAGGTATGTGCATCCATGTGAAGGGTCGGCCACGAGAAGCCCGCAAATAGTATTGCCTTGATCACCCGATCTGGTCCAAAGTGTCCTCCTGCTACAGCTTGGTGAGCAGTTTCCAAGATCTTGAGATATTCACTTTCATGGACACATAGTCTCAGGTAACCATCCTTACCACGCTTGTAGAGATTATCACCAATGAGTGAGTACTCTAGGGCTTCTTGTTCTAGACTTCTTTTCCTAACCAGAGTCATGTCTGGAGGGAATGTTTTCGTCCTCAGGAAGGATACTAGTGGTTCACTCCAATCTGGCACTATGGACACTTGATAAAGAGTGGCATGTTCCACAGGTGGTTTAGTGCAACAGATTGGGCATTCCTTGCACAACTTTTGGACATCAGCCTCCATAGTAGGCCAATGCACTCCGAGTCTCCTTAGTGTTTGTAGGGTTCGTTGCTTTGAGTGGTGTTGCTCTAATGCACCTACATGTGCTAATTGCAACCATTTAGCGTACTCATCCTCTTCCACACAACAGGCCAAGATCCCTTGATCCGTGTGCTTGTACATACTTCCTGCCATGATGTGATACTTTTGGGCTTTTACTACCTCTCTATCTTGCGTGTTTATTACTGGATGGTTAGGCCCGTATGTCAATACTGGTACCAATGGCTTAGCCCACTGCGGTACAACTTCCAAATTAAACAAGTAAGCGTCAGGAAGGTCATCTGACACTCCTTGTGGGGCTTCTCCAGATGTGAGCCTAGAGAGATGATCCGCTCTCAAGTGAGTCTTCCCTTTCCTTACTACAACCTCGAATTCATATTCCATTAGCAAGAGAAACCATCTTACTAATCTTCCTGTATTGCATGGCTTGTTCACGAGATATAACAATGCTTGGTGGTCAGTAAAAGATTTAAACTTGTTTGCAAGCAAATAGTGTCTAAATTTCTTAACTGCATATACCATGCCTAAGCCTTCTCTCTCAGTAGTGGTGTAATTTCGTTCAGCTGCATTCAATTGTCTATTGGCATAGGCAATTGGGAGATCCATATTACCTTCACCAGTAGGTTGTGCGAGTACACATCCAATAGCGTAATTGGATGCATCCACATGAACATGGAATGGCTTGTTCCAATTTGGTGTGGTCAAGATTGGTGCTAAACATAATCTTTGTTTAAGCTCTTGGAAGGAATTCTCACATTCATTAGTCCACTCAAAGTTAGTTAGAAGTCCGTACATGGGCTTTGCAATGACAGCATACATGTGAATGAACCGGCGGTAGTAACCACAATGCCCCATGAAAGCTTGTACTTCCTTGACATTCCTTGGCCTAGGTAGCTCTGCTATGGCTCTCACTTTCTCTTCATCAGTGGATATGCCATTCTTTGACACTATGTGTCCTAGAATCTTGCCTTGCCTGACCATAAAGACGCACTTTTCTGGGTTCAGGCAGACTTGATATTCTCTACATTTGTCAAAGATTTGTCTGAGTTCGGGAATATGGGTTTGCCTAATGTTGGAATGAGCACAAAGATCATCAACATAGACTTCTAAGTTCTTCCTCAGGAACTCTTTAAACACATGGCACATCAGTCTCTGGAAGGTTGCAGGAGCATTGGTAAGCCCAAATGGCATTACACGAAAGGCAAATATACCCCACTCTGTGGCAAAAGCTGTCTTATGCTGATCTTCTGGAGCTATGGCTACTTGATTGTAGCCCGAAAATCCATCCAGGAAGCTGTACACTTCCTTGCATGCTACTCTTTCTAAGAGATGCTCTGTGATAGGAAGCGGATAGTTATCTCGAATTGTGGCTGCATTAACCTTCTTCAAGTTAATGCATACACGCAGCTTTCCATTCTTCTTGGGCACCACTACGATGGGGGATACCCACTCAGTATGCTCAATTTCATAGATAAATCCAGCTTCAACCAGCCTATCTATCTCTTCTTTGATCTTGGCAGCATAATTATCATTATATGTGTATGGCTTTTGCTTAGAAGGTTTGGCATCTGTGGTCATGGGGATAGTGTGTGAGCATATGTCTGGATCAACACCCTTCAAATCCTTGTAACTCCAAGCGAATACATCTCTGTATTCTCTCAGCAAGGCTATTAGCTCTTGTTCTTCCTCTTCTGTCAGGTCATGGCCTATGTACGTGCATCTCTCTTCTCCTTCTTCCACGGCTATTACTATTTTCTTGGTGGTTTCTTTGTTATCATAGGCCTCCCCTGATTGCGCCTCTCGTTTAGGCATTCTGATCATGACTCTCCTGTCATCTATCTCATACTTCTTAAAATTTTTCGGGACCTCAAACAAAGATTCCTCCTCTTCTGGTGTGACTTCTCTCTTCTTTCTTTTCTTTCCTTCTTCCTTCGGGGTCACATGTGTGGCTAGTCTTACATCATTTGTAAGCTCTCCGTGCCTCTGGGGTTGAAATTCTACTTCATAGAAGTATTCTTCATCTGATGCAAAAGGTGGGTCCATAATGATTGACTCTAGATCGGAGTCACTTGCATCCTCAAATGCATCAGGCCTAGGTTCACACTCTTCTAACACTGCCTCTCCCATGATTGGCTCTATGGAGAAGACTGAAATGTCATAGCCATCTTCATCACAGTGAGGTGTCCATTGTTCTTCATTGATGGCTACATCCATTGTTGCAAGGATTTCTGCACAGCCGTGGGGTTCAAATTCTTTGTCAGGAAAAACTACAGGCTCATAGGCTGGGTCTTGAATTGATCTATGTGTTTCTTTTGCACCTATCTCTCTGGCTTCTTCTCTCTTCTCTTCTTCTACTGCTACTTTTCACATCCATAGGTGGGTGTCTTCATGCATCCATGAGGATCCTGACCCTATGGAATGCACCGATTCTGTATCATCTTTGGCTCTATGGATGGGATTCCATTGAATAGGAGGGACATCTCTATGAGAGTAATCTTTGAGATTCACTTTGGTCGTGACACCTAAGTGTTGCAAATACAAGGAGTTGGTTCCCCAATCCTGTACCACTTTCAATTGTCGCATAAAAGGTCGTCCCAAGATCATTTCATAGGCCTGGTTATTACTAAAATCACATATAGCAAATGTATGCTCAAACTCGACACCACAGGTGGTGAGAGTTATTCCTTCTAGCAATCCTAAGGGCCTCTCAATATGACCATCGGCCATCTGCAATTTCATTCTCATTGGCCTGAGTGCTGGCTTGCCCCAACGCTTCCATAGGGAAGTGGTGGCAATTGCAACTCCTGCACCTGAGTCCAAAATTGCCTTGGTGGTGTACTCCTGGTAGGTAATGGGAAGATAGGTGTTCCCTTCTTCACCTTCACACATATCTCCTATCTTATCCAAGGGTATTTCTGGCACTGTCCTCTGGGATCCTACTTGGGAACGAGGTTTTGATATCTCTGGTACTTGTTTGGCTACATGTTTCCATAGCTCTGGCCTTACTTTGAGTAGCTCTTCTAAGGTGAGGTTGCATTGTACTTTAGTGTTTTTCACTACCTCTGTGTTCCTAGGTATGAGTGAGTCCTCATTCCGTAGCATGACTGTGGGTGCTCTCATACAAGTAGACTTAGCTTCCCATGGGCCTGTGAAGTGGGGTAATTCTTGTAGAGAGTTAGACTCAAAGTCTAATCTTTCCTGAGATTGGGTGCTCTCCTGCTCCTCATAAATGGATGGGATGTCTTGTGGGAATTGGTCATGTGCATCATCCACAAGTTCAATAGGAGGAGGGACTTCACTTTCTTTAGCCCATTTGTCTTCTTGAATCTCTCGTAAGAATTCTGGTGTGAATCGATTCAGAGAAGATGATGTATCTGGCTCCGTAGAGTTAGGCACATAGGCTTCAGGCACATAGGCTTCCTGGGCAGGAAGACCTGCTCCTTCACTTGCCTTGTCCTTATGTTGAGAGGCAGGTTCCTTTTCTGATTATGCAATTAGCTTCTCTATTCTTTCTAACAGTCCATCAAAGTGCAACTGTGTCTTTGCTGAACTAGAGATGTTAAATAGGCGACTGGCTTCAAACATGGTCTGAGCCAATTCCACCATCTTAGCACAAATCTTGGTTCGTTCCAGCTCTAGTTCTGCTCTAGGGTAACACTTTTCATGATCAGTTACGTTTGGCCCTTCTTGGATTCTGGCCTGATATGCTTTAAGCATCATATTAAGGTCTTCGGGAGTGGGATCTGCTAGGACTGATCCTACTCTAGGGGGTGGTGGAATTAGGTGAGGCGGGTTGGAAGGTGGCGGGTCGGATGGAGTTGGGAATGGTGGAGGTGGGGTAGTGTGAGAGGGAGTTTGAGATGTGAGCTCAGTTATCCTGGCCTTTGTTTCTCTGAGGCTTTCCTCGAGTTCACTCATCTTTTTTTCCCATTGCCTTTTCATTCTTTAACGACTATCTCTCCAAGCTCTAGTCCTCTTCTTTGTCATGCTCTCCGTTTCACTAACATCTAGGCTCTTATCCTGACCTACCCCTTGGTTTTGCTGCAATGCTTGAGCTCTAGTGACTACCTGTACTGGTGCAGTGGAAGTGACACTTCCTGTGGAGTCTACCACTAACCCAATAACGTTAATGGGAGTGATTTTTGGCATATTGCTGGGATTCTTTGGACAATCTCGTAAGAGATGCTCCTTTCCACATTCTTGGCAAAAGCCCTGGATCGTCAGTGACTGGGGTTGTGTAGGTGGAGGCAAGGGACAATCACGAATGAGATGATCTCCTTGACATCTGTAGCATGGTCCTCTAGGGAATGGGGGTCTTACTTGCCTAGGTTGAGGTCTAGGGTTGGGGTTTGCATACATGATGTTTGTGTAATCTGACTCCCAACTAGGTTCCTTTGGCTCTTCACTGTAATAGGACTCACCATGTTCTGGAGACTGCATGTAGTAGGCCTGGGGGCTGTCAATATGCGTCGAATCAAAGCTATGGTCACTCGGGTCACTTTCAGAAAGCAATGGTGTTACAGGGACTATAGCTCTATTCAGGTTCTCTTCTGCAGCTGCATATTTTACTGGGATTACATTAGCTGGGGCAGGGCGTTGTTGTGCTAACACAGGCTGAGGCCTTTGTTGGTTTTGGTAGGGTTGGTAGGTTTGTTGAGGTCTCACATACTGCTGAGGTGGGTACAGGTTCTGATATCTTCCTTGTTGAGGGTATGGTTGTGGGTACGTCTGTCTAACGGTTTGCTTATTGTAGGGACAATCTTGCGCGGTGTGATTGGTGTACCTTCGTTCTATGGTGCAGTAATGGCTACTAGGATTAACTTGGGGTTGAGCCATAATGGGACAGACATTCGCCATGTGGTCGCCACCACAAGTATAGCATCTTTTCACAAGGGCAAACCTTGGGATCTGTTTGCTAGAGATGCCTAGTTTTTGTGCCACTTTCTCAGCGAGTTCCTCAATTGATGTGGATTGCGTGGAAGAGAGGCTAGAGGCACTATCAGAATCTTTGTATATTTTGGAAAGCTCTAACTCCTCCCCTAGGTTATCCTCGATGTCAATGCACATGCGTACACACTCTTCTATGGTTCTAGGGTCCTTCAAGTACACATAGGATCTTAACTTTGTACTCAGCAATCCATCCAAGAATAAAGCCACTTGCTTAGCTGGTGTGGGGAGCTCCGGAACAGGGCATCTTTCAAGATATTGCCTAAATCTTCTTCCTGCAAGTCTCACGGTCTCTTGAGGGGTTTGCTTGAAGCTGTGAATCAATGAGGAGGTATTATGTCTTATGCCACTCTTAGAGAATTCAATAATGAAAGCCTCCAGGAGTTGGTCTATGCTCCTGAACTGTCTCTCATTCAATGGTTGGAACCACGTAAGGGCTGTGTTCCTAAGGGTTAGACCAAAGGCATTATATTGTGTGAATAGGTCCTCCACTTGTTCTGCTCTCAAGACTTGCCTAAACTCTACCACATGATCGTATGGGTCTCCTGTGCCATCGAAGTAATTCTTCATGGACTTAACTAGCTGAGTCGGTCTCAAAGTCCTTGTGTGCTCTCTAGGTCGTGGTAGAGGGAACTCATCCGCATTTCTTTGATTCCTGTGAGCTCTAAGTATCTCAGGTTCCACCCTATTTGTCTCCACTCTCGTTCTTTCTCTGCCCCCTGGGTTAGCAAAGCTTACTTCTGGCCTATCTCTACTTCTGTCTCTTTGAGTTCCATGAGCTTGGGATGTTCCCGCTCTAGGGTGACCATAGGACACATTTGATCTTGGTTGGGAGAAAATAATTTCACCTTTCCAAGTGTAAGCATGCCTATCATTTTCTGTCACCACAAAGATCCTCTCTGAAGCGTGATCTAAGTAGGTCACTCTGCCTGGGCTATCAGGATCCTTAAACTCATAGATCATGATTGTTCCTATATCAATTGGCCGATCAGATTTATACCTCCAAAAGGCTTCGTCAGTTTCTCGGTTCAGAAGCAGATCTATGCTCTTATTATCTTGGGGAATCCACTCTGGTGTGATAATCCTAGTGAGAACAGATTTGCCTCGGGGGGTCCTCGGTTCTTCACCCCTGTTTCCTTGCTCTAGGTCACCTAAGTCCGTTCCTGGGATCTCATTCCCAAATTCATCAGTCCTATCTGGGTGATTGGTGACTACATATATTGTCCCTTCCTTTTCTAAGTAGGCTCTGTTTTCGAACTTGACAGTTGGGCGCTCTAGTCCAATGGATTGATCAGGATTCTTAATCTGTACCACAGATCTTCCTAGGCCGTCCTCATAGATGCTAGCACCTAATCGGTTGGTCCTAAGGTATTCCAACTGCGTTTTGTAAGGGCCTTCTACCCTGTGCAAGTATGACACTCCTGAACTTCCCGTAGGTCTGTCCATGCCTTGAGACATCTCTGATTCACTAGTCTCAGAGCTAGGGTAGTATGAGTGGTGGCTCAACTGCTGGGCCCAAGACCTAGCAGTGTGGTTGACACTAGCCTCTGAAGACCTAAGGCTTTGTCTATCTCTCCCTAGATGTCGCCCTGATCTAAGGTTCATAAGCCTAATTGAATAGCCCAAATTTGCCCAAGTACAACCTCGTTGCTGAGTTCTTTTGTATCAGTTACTTGATTCTTTTTAGTGGTTACCGTGTTTATGCTCTTGTCAGAAATCACGTCGTCATGAATATTTGAGTTAATTTTCGCACTTGAAGTTGATCGTTCCACGTTAAGTTCTTTTCCTTTAGAGTTCTCGACCGTACAAAGATTATGTCGTTAGCTTGAACTTGAGCATTTAGGTAGTCTTCAACTTGATAAATGCCTATCGGTGCCCTGGCTTACTCCTATCACTAGTTGTTCTTAGCCTAAGCTAGGAACTGACAAAGGGAGTTGAGAATTTCCAACCTTTTGTTTCCTTCTTGGTTGCCCTTGAGTGCCCAGGAAGAGTGTTCCCAAGCTTGCACTTACTCTTGCTTAGAATGCCCTCAAGTGCTCTTACTGGACCTGTAAAAGTCCCACGGTTAGCTCAAGACTTAGATTCAACTGACACAATAGACCACTTTCATGCATGTAACTCACAGACCAAATTATCCTTTGCCTTTATGGAAAACAATCCCAAGGATCCCTCAGTTTTCCTACCTCGGGGTATGGTCAACTTCAAAATACCCTATCTAATAATCCTGATATTAATTTTCACAAGCTCTCCACGAGCTTTCCAACAAAACAAGAATCACAGCAAACAGATTTCGTATGAGGAAGTTATGTCAGTTCAGGCTTCAGGGATTAAAACAGGGTTCAAACAGGCCAACAGGGCAACAGGTTTTCCTCGGGTTATTTGCCTATAGCCTCCTTATGTGCTCTAGAGTCCATTATCCATCTAAAATAGCCAAAATCTTCAATTTAAAAAACCCTAAAAATTTAGCCGAAAATGGCTGTCAATCGCGATGGACTGGTGTCAATCGCGATGGAATGGGCTGTCAATCGCGATGGACTGGTGTCAATCGCGATGGACTGGTGTCAATCGCGATGGACTGGTGTCAATCGCGATTTTTCTGTCGATCGCGATGGACAGGGGTGTCCGTCGCGATGGACACGTGTCCGTCGGGGTCTGTCAATCGCGATGGACTGGCTGTCCATCGCGATGGACAGTGTCAATCGCGATTGACTGGCTATCCGTCACGATGGACTGAAAAAATGCAAATTTTCCAAAAATTTTTGTGGATTTGTGATGTGCAAGGTCTCTAGTCTACTGTGGTACACTTAATTTTACCAAAAGATGAAAATTTCTATCAATCGCGATCGACAGAAGCTGGCGACTGCGAGACAATTCTGCACATTTCCGTATCTGCGCAACGTGCTGGAGGGGATGATGCTGCTGGAACCTGCAAGAAACTCAACAAACATGCAAAAACAACGCACACAATATCGCTCTCTCTCACAAGTGGAATGAGGGAAATGAGAGGAGGAAGGAGATATGATAAAAAAACTGAAATTTTTGCGATGATGGAGATGGAGGTGGGAGATGGTGAGGATGATGATGAAGTAAGGATGAGAAAAGTAAGGAAAAGTAAAGAAATTACCTACAACGCCAACGTCTCAAATCTACGTCTTACCACCACACGCTCGTCCTCAAAGCTCAATCCCCGGCAACGGTGCCAAAATTTGGTGTAGCTCAGTGATGAGTAGCACCTCCTTTAATGTCAATCCGGGAAGACGTGAGGATGGTATGAAGACCTCGAGCAAGTGGAGGCACAAGTGCGTGAGTGAGAAGCATACAAACATGCACACACATACACACACACGCGCACACACGGCAAGACAAAGAGTGAGAAGCAATGGAGTTCTTAGATTCCTTTCAAAAAGTTCTTACAAGTTCATTTCAATTACAAGCTACCCTCAAAAATGAGCTCTCTAGCTCTGTTTATAGTTTTTGACTAGGTTTTGGCCTTGTCCAGACCTAGTGTCCGGCCTAGTTAAAAATTAGGTTCCAGGGCCAATTTGAGGGCTTAAACAGAGTCTAAAAAATACAAAAATTGATATGTAGGTACTTCTAAGGCTCCTCAAGCTCAAGGACTCCTTCGCTTGCACAAAATGGAGCTACAAAAATATGAAATGGTATTTACAATGATTGTTAGTGATAAGAATCACTGTTATAAAGACGTTGATTTGGAAAAATTTGAAGGGCCTATCTGCTAGATTTGCGTCAACTGCTTTGTCTACTTAATCCTTCACCTCGCTCTGACTCTCTCCGTTGGCTTCCTTGTCTAGTCAGTCCTTGGGTGCCCATACTGCTCTCAACAGATGTGGTCCTATGGCTTTAGCAATGCACTTAGGCTTGCTAATTGCACCAATAGATCACGCTAAAGCTAAGATGCTTGAGTCTTCAATCCTTTATAATTTTTTGAAAATGAATCATTGATTTGAACCTATTTAATTTGCTTCAATCCAATGCCTTTGTCATTATATATGCACATTGTTGATGTGTAGATACATATGAGTGTTGTATCTCCTTACTCATGATTTTTTTATTGACACAATGGTAGTGAACTTCTATATGTTTGGTCTTAGCATGACACATAGGGTTGGCAACAAGATGTAATGAACTAATGTTGTCTCCAAATATATGTGGAGTTGAAGTGTTTGACGCTAAATCTAAGTATAGGGTTCTAACCCACATAGCTTCTTGTGTAGCATTTGCAAGACCTCTGTATTGAGATTCTATTGATGAAAGAGCAACTATAGGTAGCATCTTAGAAGAACAGGAAATTAACTTTGTACCTACAAAAGTAAGATAACTTCATGTGCTTCTCGTATCATATTTTGAGCCTGCCCAATCTACATCAGAGAAGAGTTTAACATCTATGTTAGATGTACATGGATAGTACAGCCCTTCACTGATTGTGCCCTTCAAGTACTTGAGAATTCTCTTGGCTACTTCCATGTGAGGCTTCCTTGGAGTGTGCATGAACTCACTTAGCACAGTAACTCCATAGCAGATATCTACTCTAGTTAGAGTAGCATAATTCAAGATTCAAACTAAGCTTTGATAGCTAGTAACATCTTCAATTAATTCATCTTCATGAGCACTTAGCTTCACATTCACCTCCATGGGTGTACGTGCAACCTTTAAATTTGCCATCTTGGTGAGCATATCTTCAATGTACTTTCTTTGAGTGAAGAACATATCTTTCTCTGTATATACCACTTCCAAGCCTAGGAAGTATGTGAGTAACCCAAGATCACTCATCTTGAACTCTTCCTTCATTTGAGCTTTGATTTCCTAGTTCCATATGCATCATTAGATGTAACGATTATGTCATCCGCATATACAAAAAGGTATATGACCTCTAAGTGATTCCTCCTAATGAAGAGAAGGATTTTCTTTGCTTACAATAAAACCTTTAACCAGCAACTAAGTGACAAGTCTATGATCCCAAGCTCTAGGAGCTTGCTTTAAGCCATACAAGGCTTTCCTCAACGTGCATACATATTCTAGATATGACTGGTCTTCAAAGCGAGGAGGTTGATCCATGTATACCTCCTCTAAAATCCAACCATTTAGAAAAGCATTTTTAACATCCATTTGCTACATCTTCCAATTCTTGGAAGATGCTGCACTCATGAGTACTCTAATAGTAGGAATTTTTGCAACAAGTGAAAAAACTTCTTGATAGTCAATACCTTGGGTTTGTGCAAACCCTTTGGCTACAAGCCTTGCTTTATACCTATTAATTGAGGCATCAGAATTCTTCTTTACCTTCTATATCCACCTTGATCCAATGATCTTCATAGGTGGTTTCTTGGGCACCAATTCTCAAGCCTAATTCTCTTTTAGAGCTTCTATTTATTCTTCCATGGCACATCTCTACTCTCACTTCTTTTTGTCTTCTTCATATGTTAATGGTACTTCAAAGTTTGAGTCATGAGCTATGTATGTTGAATGCTTAGTGACTAAAGAAATGTCATAACCATACCTTTTTGGTTTTCTTTTCTCTCTAGTAGACCTTCTTATAGTTTGTTGAGATGATTCTGCCACATCTCTCATCTCCTTCACTCCAGCTTTGCCTTTGGAGTTCCAAGAATTTATTTCCCTTCTTGGAGTCTTTTAGTCATCTTCAAAGTCACTTGATGTTAATTCAAGTGTATGCTCATTCCTCTTTGATATTGTTGGACAGTCTTCCTCTAGGTCATAGGGAAGTTTGATTTTCTTGCAATCATCTTCAAACTGTTGGAGTTAGACGTCTGCGGAAGCATGCTAACAGCACAAGGAAGAAGAAGAAGCTTGGAGCCCAAACACAAAATACTGAATGTATTACTAGAGAATGTACAAAGATAAGTAGCCCATTAGGGCAATAGGCGTATATACAAGCCGGGGGAAAAAAACCTCCTAAAGAGGGAAAAAAGTGGCCCGGTGGTCCTAGTGTGTTCACATACATCACTACCTAAATATATCAACAAATCCCCCCTAGGAGTGATGCAGTGAACAAGGAGCTGGCACTCATGTATAAGGAAGTGCCAAGCTATGTGAAAATCACTCCACAAAAGGAAGTACGCCCAAAGCTTTGCGAAAAGCTTCAAACTTCTCCCTAGGCAGAGCCTTCGTGAAAAGGTCTACAATGTTCTCCTGCGTGGGCACATATGCCAAGCTGATCTCCCCAGCAGAGAACCTCTCCCTGACATAGTGATATTGCACCTCAATGTGCTTAGTGTGAGCATGGAACACAGGGTTCCTCGCAACTGCCAATGCGCTCTGACTGTCAGTGAAGATGGTGGTGGCAGAAGACTGGCCAACACCCAAATCAGCCATAAGGCGTCTGAGCCACACACACTCAATAGTCGCTGTGAAAGCTGCCCTATACTCAACCTCACAACTGGAAGTGGCCACAGTAGGCTGCTTCTTGCTCAACCAAGATATACATGATCTACCAAGCATGAAGCAAAAACCACTGGTGGATACACGAGTGTCATAGCAACCAGCCCAATCTGAGTTAGAAAAAGCATGCAAATCTGGCGGTAGTGATCCCCCCTTGGGATAAAACAACCCAAGTAGCCGAGTACCACTCAAGTAGCGAAAGATGCGCTTAACTGCCTTCCAATGCATGACTCCTGGGCAATGCATAAACCTGCTCATCTGTGAGACAGCAAACTGAATATCTGGCCGAGTAATGCATAAGTAAATCAAGCATCCAACAGCCCGCTGACAGAGAACAACATCAAATGCATCTCCAGCATCATGAAGACTCAATCGTAAACCTGTTTCCATAGGAGTGGCAATAGGCTTACAGTCTTCAAGGCCAAAATGCTGCAATAATGTGTCAATATATTTTGTTTGACACAAAGCCATTCCACCATCAACTTGCATAAACTGAATGCCCAAATAGTGATGCAAATGCCCCAAATCAGACATCTCAAATGATGCATGCAAATCAGCCTTGAAATCAGCAATATGCTTCTCAATAGGACCAGTGAGCAACATGTCATCAACATAGACAACAATGATGAGAAGCACATCATTAGCATGCTTAACATATAAGGTGCTTTCAGTTGGACTGTTCTCAAAACCATGTGCAACCAGATAGGCATGTATCTTCTCATACCAAGCACGTGGTGCTTGCTTTAAACCATATAATGCCTTCTTTAACCTGCACACGTGGTTTTCATGCCCTTTCTGCACAAAGCCACGGGGATAAAAAACATACATTTCTTCATGCAAGTCACCATTCAGAAATGTTGTTTTAATGTCCCAACTGATGTACATTCCAACCATGATGGGCTGCAAGTGCACAAATGCTCCGAACAGTAGTCATGCGACATGTAGGTGCAAAGGTCTCATCAAAATCAATGCCTCTTTCCTCCGCATAACCCTTTGCAACAAGCCTAGCCTTATACCTGTCAATTGTACCATCAGGTTTACGCTTCAGCTTGTATACCCACTTAGTGCCAATGGCCTTCTTGCCAAGAGGCAATTCACATAAAGACCATGTACCATTCTTCATTATAGCATCATATTCAGATTGCATAGCAACCATCCAATTTTCAGAATTCTGTGCTTCATCAAAAGAACCAGGCTCATTCTCATTACAGAGACTAGACACAGCCATAGCATAGCAATCTGATGCAAAGGAGGCACTATGAGAGCTTGAACGAGTACGATATGACAAAGGTGCATCTAATTTGTTGTCACGCAAAGTCTATACCATCCATTGTGGCATAGTTTTTGCCTGCACAATATCAGCTCTCTCATCAACAAGTGCATCATGTAAATCTGCATCAGAAATGGAATAATCTGCATCATCATATGAAACCTGCAAAGGCTGAGAAGTTGCCTCATTAGGACCAGCACTAGACTGTCCACCTATAAAAAGAGGCATCAAAGTATCATACATGTCTTTAGAGCTAACAGATGTCCCCTTAGTACATGAAAGCAATGGCTGAATAGCATCTTCCACAAAGACAACATCACGGCTAACCAAAATGCGTTTAGTATGTGGATGATACAGACGATAGCCTTTACTTTCAGAATTGTACCCAACAAAGATACATTTTACTACCTTATCATCCAATTTTCTGCGATGTTGTTCAGGCACTAGTGCATATGCCAAACAACCAAAAACATGCAGATGAGCAATAGATGGCTTGCGGTCATGCCAAGCCTCATATGGAGTGATAGACTGCAGTGCTTTAGTGGGACACCTGTTCAGTACATATGCTGCACACATGACAGCCTCAAGCTAGAAACTATGTGGTAAAGCTAGACTCTTAACCATGCACCTTGCCATCTCCATGAGTGACATGTTCTTTCATTCAGCAACTCCATTCTGTTGAGGTGTATACGGCACTGTACACTAGTGTTTTATCCCACGTTCAGCCAGAAATGCATTAAAATCAGAAGACATATATTCCCCCCCTCGATCAGAACGGAGGGTGCCCATTTTACATGCTGACATATTTTCAGCCAAAACCAAAAACTGTTTAAAGCACATGAACACTTTGAACTTTACTTTGAGTGGATATGATGGAGAGTGTTAATCTCCAAAAGAACAAGCTATCCTTGGTATTAGACCACCTCTAGACCAAGAATAACTTTAGACTCCACATAATTTTGGAAATCCACTAACACATTACCAAGAAGTTGACTAACTGTGAAGAAATCACTTCTCTGAAAAGTCTGCTGCAGATTAATCACTCATTGACTAATCAATCCTGTAAAGTTTTTAATAAAACTTTGCACAATGCTTCACCTTAAGGTTGCGCATCTTCTCCAACTTAAATCTCTGCAAATGATTCAGTATACTCTGAGAAATCATACAAACAATTTACCTATGTGTAAAACACCTTCTCTGTAGTAGCGACTTTGACACCTGTAACTTCTTAGCTATAGTTCTCCCAATGTCGAACCCGTTTGATCAAGATCTTTTAGCCATAGATGGCTTACCTTTCAACTTAGATTTTGAGCCCTCACTTGTGTAAAACTTTACACCATACACTGAGCAATGTTCATTTCTCTGAACATAAAATCTGCGCCAGTTTTGTCGACTCTCAGAACATCATCACATATGAATGTTCCTATGCAAAATTCTCTTAACCTGATGACAATTAGACTCTCAAATTCTAGCCATAGACTGATTAACTATGGACTTAGATATGTTCAGAAGGATTTCTCAAAAGATTAACTAGAGAAGTAGCAGACAGCAAAACATCGGGCGCAAGATTTCCATTGATTACTCAGAAAGGTTACAACTACATTGAGAAAGTTACTCAACTAACTTTCTTGCGTCCAATGACACTTTCTACAACTCATTTCTCTCTCTCTCATCTCTACTACAAACACGTACTTTTATATATATACAAGTCCTAACTCGTAACTACTTCAAGTATATTGAAGTATCTTATAGAACTAATGTACATTTGATCAAAGAACTTTACTATCTGATTCTTTCCTTCAATTCATGACATTGATCTTCAATCTTCTCTTCATGTCTTTACTTCTACCCTTTGTATAATCACAATTTGTTGATTGTCTTGCTCCAACAGCTCCCCCTCAATCATCAATTGTGATTATCTGCATCCTTTTTACTCTTGCCATGTCTTTGAACTTCTGTAACTTTGGTCCATCTAAACTTTTTGTCATCATATCTGCAAGTTGATCTTTTGTAGGAGTGTGTATGACTTCAATCTCCTTATCAATGACCTTCTCTCTCAGAAAATGATATTGTATTTCAATATTCTTAGTTCTAGCATGAAACACAGGATTAGCTGCCAAGTATAGAGAACTCATATTGTCTCCACAAACAATAGGAGTACTTTGAATCACATCAAAAACCTTCATAAGTGTCTTTAGCCATATTACCTCCTTTGCAGCTTCCACCATACCTTTATATTCTGCTTCTGTAGATGACAAAGCAACTGTATGTTGCTTCTTAGAACACCATGAAATCAATTTGTCTCCTACATAGCACAAATATCCATGTGTTGATCTTCTATCATCCACATTACCTGCCCAATCTGCATCACTATATATCTTCACTCTTGTATCAGAAGTAAATCCATAGTACAACCCTTCTTTGAGTGTACCCTTGATGTACCTAAATACTCTTTGTCCTGCAATCCAATGTTCCTTTCTAGGACAATGCATGAATTGTGAAAGCACACCAACTGCATATGACAAATCAGGCCTTGTTAATGTAACATAAATCAAGCTACTAACCAAACTTTGATAGAGCTTCATGTCTCTGAATTCTTCTCCTCCAAATTTAGACAATTTATGGTTCACTTCCAATGGTGTAGGTGCAACCCTGCAATCTTCCATTTTAAATTTGGTTAGCAAATTTTTAAGATACCTTTCTTGGGTCACATATACTCCATGTTGAGTATATAAAATCTCCATTCCCAAGAAGAATGACAAGTTCCCCAAATCACTGATTTTGAACTCTTTCTCCATCTGCTTCTTGATTATTTGTATTCCTTTATCATCTATTCCTGTAAGTATTATGTCATCAACATAAATACAAACATAAATGAATCCATCTTCACTTGCTTTGACTAGCAAGCTACTATCTGCCTTTGATGCTTGAAATCCAAGATCCTTCAAGAACTTTACAAGCCTATAATTCCATGCCCTTGGGGCCTGCTTTGGTCCATACAAAGCTCTCTTGAGCTTACACACATAATTTGGACTCACTTGATCTTTGAACCCATCTGGTTGCTCCATGTAAACTTCATCTGAAATGTAACCATTCAAAAAAGCATTTTTAACATCTAATTGAGATAACTTCCAACCTTTGCAAGCAGCAATTGCTATGAGAGTTCTGATGGTTGTCATTTTTACCACAGGACTATAAGTCTCATCATAGTCCACTCCATATGTCTGTGCATACCCTTTCACAACAAGTCTGGCTTTGTACCTAGACACACTTCCATCTGCAAATCTTTTTGTTTTGTACACCCACTTACATCCAATAATTTTCTGGCTATTAGGTTTAGGAACCAAATCCCAAGTCTGATTCTCTATCAATGCATCATACTCCTCTTGCATGGCTTCTTCCCAATTTCTCTTGCCTTTGGCTTCATCATATGTAGATGGATCTTCATCTGCTTTTACCAAATAAGCATAATCTTTAGTAGTCAAGAATGAGGTGTCATAGCTATACCTTGTAGGTTGCCATTTGTGCCTAGATGACCTCCTAACTTCTGCACTTCTTGAAGTCTCTGGTTCATCACATTCTGGATCAAACCTTGGCCTCTCTTCAACTTCAACCTGTACTTCATTACTCTCATTTTCATCAATTAATTGAATCTTTGCTTTACCTTTCCTTTGATCCACTACTTCTTCAACATTTGCATGTACATTATATTTACCTGCATACCAAGTACCTTGCTCATCAAATGTAACATCCTTGGATACAAGGAATTGCTTTGTGGATGGACTCCACAACCTGTATCCCATTTGCTTATCATCATAACCAATGAATACATATTTTTCTACCTTAGGCTCCAACTTATGCCTCAATTGAGATGGCACATATGCATATGCCAAGCATCCAAATATTCTGCAATGATCCAAGGTAGGTCTCTTACCCCAGCAAGCTTCATATGGTGTCATACCTTGAAAAGCTTTACAAGGCAATCTATTGACCAAATAAGTAGCTGTATTTACAGCCTCTGCCCACAAATAATTTGGGCAATTCTTCTCTTTCATCATGGACCTTGCAAACTCAACAAGAGTCCTATTTCTCCTTTCTGCTACACCATTTTGTTGAGGAGAGTACCTGCAAGTAACTTCTCTCTTTATACCTGCATTCCACAAGTAATCATTGAATTCATTTGAAAAATACTCTCCCCCTCCATCTGACCTTAGTCTCTTCAATTTTTGACCTGTAATCCTTTCTGCATATGCATGATAGTGTTTAAATGTATTAAACACTTCTGAATTTTCTTTAATCACATAAATTGTGATCCATCTAGTAGCATCATCAACATATATGACATAATATCTTGAACCATTTATACTAAAGTCCTTTGAAGGACCCTACACATCTGTATGCACCAACTCAAGTCTTTCTGAATACATAAACCCATGCTTGGAATAGGATTGCTTATGAGCCTTACCTAATTGACATGCCTCACATCTGTATGTCATGTGTTGACCTGCAATGTTAGGCAATCCAAGCACTGAATCATTATTAATCATGTCTTTGATACCTCTTTCATTGAAGTGTCCAAGTCTTTTGTGCCAAAGATCCAATTCTGACACCTTCTGCTCTCCATATGTGAACATAGCATGTCCAACATTTCCTTGTACCTTCAATGTGAAGAGCCTTCCTTCTTTCTTTCCTGTAACAACCTGTTTATACCCTTGACTAGGGTCTTCAACATAGACTCCATCATTGGTGAACCTTACCTCATATCCTTTTTCCACAATTTGACCTACACTGATCAAATTCTTTGGAATTGTGGGAACATAAAGAACCTTACTCAGAAGAGTGCTCCCATCTTTAGCTTTGACTGAACCAATTGACTTTACCTTATGCTTTGTATTATCACCTGTCTGAACTGTATGATTAATTGCATTATGATCTAGGTCAGTCATCAAAGCAATATTTCCACTTAAATGATTACTACATCCTGAATCAATATAGAACACTCTCATGTCCTCATGTAAGGTTTCAGATGTTGCATTCATAATGAGAGTCGAGTCCTCCTTCTGATCTGATGCATAGTTGTAGTAGGTGTTATTATAGGATTGATTTTGGAAGCTTCTTCCTCCACCTCTTCCAAAAGAATTCCTACCACCTCTACCTCTGAAGTTTCCTCTTTGAAATCTACCACCTCTTTCTCTTTGATTAAAGTTTTGATAATTACCATTGTTCTGATTATTATGCCAACAATCATGAGATAGATGATTGGTTTTACCACATATCCAACAAGCTCTTGCATTATCTTTGTTGTTTCTGCCTCTTCCTCTACTTCTGCCATTTCCTTTTCCTCTTATGAAATTTGCTTGGTTTGAAGTACCTTCTTCTTCACCTGATTGTTGCTTTCCTTTGTTAGCTTTCTTCTTGTCTTTAGAGTACATTGCATGACCTGCACTCTTATCAACATCCCCTTTGACATCATTCTCAAAAGTTAGCATATGACCTAACAATTGATTCAAATCAGGAGTGAAGTGATCTAATGAAAGTTCTGTGGACAAAATAAAAGGCTTCCACTTCTCATCTCCTCTTAGCCCTGTGAGAATTTGTCTTACCAATTTATCTTCTTCAATATCTTCATCCACTGCACCTAAAGAATCTGCAATGTCCTTCATCTTTGTCACATAATCAGAAAATGACTGTGAGGCCTTCTTCTTGAAAGTAGTAAATTCTGCCCATAGTGAAGCCTTCCTTGATTTGGTTGTGTTTTGGAAATGCTCCTCCAAAGCATTCCAAATGTCACATGCACTTTCAAGTCCTCTAATGTGAGGAAGCAAATAGTCATTGACTGCCATGTAGATTATGCTCCTTGCTTGAGCATCCTTCTTCATCCAATTCTTCAAGTCTGCAAGCTCCTCTCTAGTTGGAACACTAGAGTCTCTAAATTCTGGCTTTTCTTCATCTCCTGTGATGTATCCCATCAGATCTTTGCTCATAAGATGAGCTTCCATCCTCATTGACCATGCAGGATAGTTCTCTCTATCCAGCTTCTCAATTTGGAGACTATCTCCCATTATTTCTTTACCTGTATTACCAACTCTTTAATCTTTATGAGAAATAAATGTACCTTGACTCTTGAATCTACTCTTTCTGATCCTTTCGATTGCTTCAATATGTCTACCTTCAAGTTTTCTTCAACCTTTATCCTTTTGCACCTTCGAGATGTAAAGATTTGTGTTTCTGCAGTAGTCGGAATCTTCTTCACTTCAATTTTGACACATCTTGCTCTGATACCACTGATGGAGAGTGCTAATCTCCAAAAGAACAAGCTATCCTTGGTATTAGACCACCTCTTGACCAAGAATAACTTTAGACTCCACATAATTTTGGAAATCCACTAACACATTACCAAGAAGTTGACTAACTGTGAAGAAATCACTTCTCTGAAAAGTCTGCTGCAGATTAATCACTCATTGACTAATCAATCCTGTAAAGTTTTTAATAAAACTTTGCACAATGCTTCAGCTTAAGGTTGCGCATCTTCTCCAATTTAAATCTCTGCAAATGATTCAGTATACTCTGAGAAATCATACAAACAATTTACCTATGTGTAAAACACCTTCTCTGCAGTAGCGACTTTGACACCTGTAACTTCTTAGCTATAGTTCTCCCAATGTCGAACCCGTTTGATCAAGATCTTTTAGCCATAGATGGCTTACCTTTCAACTTAGATTTTGAGCCCTCACTTGTGTAAAACTTTACACCATACACTGAGCAATGTTCAATTCTCTAAACATAAAATCTGCGCCAGTTTTGTCGACTCTCAGAACATCATCACATATGAATGTTCCTATGCAAAATTCTCTTAACCTGATGACAATTAGACTCTCAAATTCTAGCCATAGATTGATTAACTATGGACTTAGATATGTTCAGAAGGATTTCTCAAAAGATTAACTACAGAAGTAGCAGACAGCAAAACATCGGGCGCAAGATTTCCATTGATTACTCAGAAAGGTTACAACTACATTGAGAAAGTTACTCAACTAACTTTCTTGTGTCCAATGACACTTTCTACAACTCATTTCTCTCTCTCTCATCTCTACTACAAACACGTACTTTTATATATATACAAGTCCTAACTCGTAACTACTTCAAGTATATTGAAGTATCTTATAGAACTAATGTACAATTGATCAAAGAACTTTACTATCTGATTCTTTCCTTCAATTCATGACATTGATCTTAAATCTTCTCTTCATTTCTTTACTTCTACCCTTTGTATAATCACAATTTGTTGATTGTCTTGCTCCAACAGGATATACCCATGCATGCTTGGAAAAATCATCAATGAAAGTCATGAAGTAAAGGTAGTTTCCAAAAGAGGGTGTCTGCATAGGACCATAGACATCACTATGTACAAGCTGCAATTTCTGTGTAGCCCGAACTGAACCATCTTTTGGAAAGGAGGAACGCTACATTTTGCCCAAAATACAGCCTTCACAAACATGTTTTCCAGGTGCCTCAAGTTTGGGCAAAGAGGACAACATTTTAGACTTTTGCAGGCGTAGCAAACTAGATGACCAAAGCGTGCATGCCAAATCATTTTCAAATCTTTCATAGTCTATGAGATTATACAGCCCATGACATAAAATGCCAGAAGCAATAATAACATCGCCATTTGACAGATCATGAACTGTACATCTGTTATCAACAAATTTCGCAACCAAGCCAATCTTGGCTAATGCAGAAATAGATAACAGATTCTTCTTGATCCCTGGCACCAACTCCCATAATAGGATAAGAGGAGTTGTTGGTGCATGTAACAGTATTCCCTGTAGGGGTAGGCTCGAGTGAAGAGAAGAAACTGCACTGCGAGGTAATATGTTTGGTTGCCCCACTGTCAAAATACCAAACATCTGAGTCTACTACAGACATGCACTGATCATGAGAAGATGGGTCAAAACTGCAGATAGTAGTAAACGCCCATTCTTCTTCCTGCACAAGATTTGCAGACTCTGTTTTTGGTGTAGAGGCCTCTGCAACAACCATTCCAGCCTCTTTCTTCTTTGGCTCTTTAGCAACCAGTTTTGGACAGTTCTTTATGATATGATCATTCCCTTTACAGTACTTACAAAACAATTTTTGCTTTTCTGATTTCTTCTCATCTTTATCTTCCTTCTTCGAATATGCAGAATCAGCAGATTTCTGCTTACTACTTGAAGAGCTCCATTTTCCTTTGCCCTTTTGACTAGCCAAGAATGCTTGATCTGCAACTCGCATAATGGACCTGTTTTGCCTGGACTGATCTTCCTGCAACAGAACAGAGACTAACTCCTCAAATGATAAGGCATTCAGATTGCCTTTCATCATCAACCGAAGAGTAGAAGCAAAACTCTAATATGAGTCAGGAAGACCATTCAGAATGGTCTGCACAAGTGAGCTATCTGGTATAACCTCACTAGCAGAAATCAACTGTTCCTTCAAGTATTTGATCTTTGTTAGGAAACTGTCCATAGAATCACCTTCATTCATGTGCTCACTCTCCAACTGTTTTCGGAGGTAAGCAACACGAGCCTCATTCCTAGCTTGGTACAATGTGGTAAGTGTATCCCAAGCATCCTTAGCTGTTCTGCAAGAGTGAATGTGAAGAATAATGGCACATTTGACAGACAAAGCTATCAATGCATGTGCCTGGGCATCTCTGCCATCCCAGCGAATCTGCTCTGTAGTAGGTGCAACAGAAACAGCAGCACGAACAGGAATCTATGGAATATCATCTTCGACACCATCTTCATAAGCTCCAGCACCTGTATTTGTAGTACCTGTCGTTATAGGTGTAACAAGACGTCTTTCAACACCCTGCACAATGTTCCACAATCCTTTTGCAACCAATACATGTCGCATCATATAAGCCCATAATGGGTAGTTGGTACCATCCAACTTATTCTCAACATCCAACATACGGAATACATCATTGCTTTCAGCCATGGCCAGTGACTAAAATACCTTGATGCAGAAAATTGACTGTATCTCAAAAAGGTGAACGGAACAGCCCAGATGAATTCTGCTAGATCTGTAGCAGACTTCGAGACGCTTAAACTGGTGAACAGAAACTGGTGTATACCTTTGGCACAAAAAGATGAAATAGCCTGCACAAGCACTACGATAGTGCATTCCGAGGCCGAAACGAGCTCAGATCGCGATTTCGGCACCTAGATGAAGCGACGACCTGCTCTGATACCAATTGTTGGAGTTAGACGCCTATGAAAGCACGTGAACAACACAAGGAAGAAGAAGAAGCTTGGAGCCCAAACACACAATACTGAATGTATTGCTAGAGAACGTACAAAGATAAGTAGCCCATTAGGGCAATAGGCATATATACAAGTCTGGGGAAAAAGACCTCCTAAAGAGGGAAAAAAGTGCCCCGGCGGTCCTAGTGTGTTCACACACATCACTACCTAAATATATCAACACAAACCAAGATTTGTTTTCATCAAGCACAACATCTCTACTTACAATAAAACCTTTTTTTCTTGGATTCTATAGCTTATAAACTTTTTGATTAAGTTCATGGCCAATGAGTATGCATTTCTCTACCTTTGGATCTAATTTGGCTCTAGTTTGTGAAGGTATGTGTGCATATGCTATGCACCCAAAGATTCTACAATGATCAAGACTATATATTCTTCCATTCCATGTTTCATAAGGTGTCATCCCATCTAATGCTTTTGATTGGAGTCTATTATTTAGATAGCTGGATGTGGATACAGACTCTAGCCATAGGTAGTTGGACAACTTCTTCTCATTTAGCATTGACCTTTCATCCTTCACTATGATTCTATTTCTTCTCTCTACCGCTCCATTTTGCTCTAGGCTATACCCGGTTGTAATCTCTCTTTTTGTTTCCTCTCTCTTGGAGATAAGAATCAAAGTCATGGGAGAAATATTCTCCCCCTCCATTTTCCCTTAGCCTCTTCAAAGTCTTACCTATTTGATTTTCTACAAGTGTTAGGTTTTTCTTGAAACATGAGAACACTCCATCTTTATGCTTCATAAAGTATAGTATTGTGCATCTGCTATAGTCATCAATAAATGACACATAATACCTGGATCCAAAGATTGAAGATTTCTTGCTTGGTCCCTATACATCTCTATGGACTAGCTCCAATAGGTCTCCATGAATGTATCCCTTCTTTGTGAATGGTTGTATGTGAGACTTGCCAATTTGACAAGCACTACATTTGTATATCATATGCTATTTGGATATGTTTGGTAGACCAAGCACACTCTGATCCCTACTAATTTGCTTCACAAACCTTTCACTTATATGAGCTACCCTCTTGTGCCAAATTTCCAACTCTGGTAGGGTTTGAGTACCATAATTGAACAATGCAATGTTTCTAGTACCTTGGAGCTCAAATGTAAATAGTCTACTTGAACTTTCTCCTCTTGCTATATATCCTCTTGAATCCCTGATGTGGATCTTCAACAAATGCTCCATTCTTTGAGAATTTGACCTAAAATCCTTTTTCAACAATGTGACCTACACTTATGAGATTTTTGGCGATTGTTGGCACATACAATACCTTGCTCAATAGGTTGATTATCATCTGAAGTCTTTGCATTGCTTGTCTTCTCTACTATATTCCTTATGTCATCTCCTATTTCGACGTGATGTCTATTCCTTGGATCTTCCAAGTCTGAGAGTAGAGCTACATTCCCTACTACATGATTTGAGCAACCTCAGACTATATAGAATACATGTCATCTTCTTTACCTTGCTTCATGGTCATGTTCATCATAAGTAATGAATCTTCTTGAGCGTTTGATAATCTGCATAGTTGTTGTCGTCTCTCCTTCCTCTATATCCTCCTTGAAAATTATTGTTATTGTATGAGTTGTTTTTGTAACCATTGTTTTTGTTGAATCTACCTCTTGAGCTTCCATAGCCTCCTTTGTTGTAACCTCTTCCTCTTTGGTTTCTAAGATTCCCGAGACAATTCTCAGTAATGTGATTACTTAAGCCACATATGACACATGGAGAGGAGCTTTGAGTTCTCCCCCCTTCCTTTTCTTCCTCCTTTGCCTCTTCCTCTTGATCCTTTAACTCTTCCTGCAAAGTTTTCTTGAGAGGTACTACCTTCATCATCCGACTTTTTACCTTTTCCTTTGCTCTCTTTATTCTTGTTCTTATTTGTATTGAGATCAAAGGATTGATTACCTTTTGTGTTATCTCCATTCTTCATAAGCTTTGCCTCATGTGTGAACAATTGTCCCATGAGAGACTTGAAATCAGGAACCTCCATGTCTATGTAGAGGTCCATGGTTGTGGTGAAAGCTTCCCATGTCATCTGCCTTTATTCCATTGATCACTTGCCTAACTATCTGCTCATCATCAATGATTTCTCCAATGCTCCCAAGTTGATATGCTATGTCCCTTACTTTGGTGACAAAATGAGTTACACTTTGCTAGCTCAATGTATGCTCATTGAACTAGCTCAATGCCTTTGAGAATGGCTAACTTATCCTCCGACTAAAAGTATGCGTATTTATACACATGTTCTCATTTTGAATTTGAATTTTTTCATCACCTAAAAGTGGGATGATTTGAGTTGCTTCTTCCTACCACATGATTCATGGGTTTATCTCCCTAACTTTATAAGATTCCTTATTCTCTTTGCTTTTACATTTATCCAAGGTGAATAAAACCAAATTGACAAGCAAGTGTCCATATGTGGTTCTCTCTTGTGAAGGGATATAGCAATGCATTAGGCCTGCTAATTGCACCATCACACTCTACACAAGTGAACTGTCTAGAAAGAATTCATTAGAAAAAATCTACTACTTTGCCAAATATTTGATCTTTTTCAAAAACCTTTCCATAGAATATCCTTCATTGATATGCTCACTTTCCAACTTTTTTTGGATGTAAGAAACACAAGCCTCATTTATTTCTTGAAAGTTGTAAGTGTGTTGGAAGCATCGTTTGTTGTTTTTTAGGAGCAAATCTGAAGGATAATGGCATGTTTAACTATAAAAGCTATTAATGCATGTGTTGAGCATCTGTGCCATCCCAACAAAGTTGCTCTATAGTAGGTGCAATAGGAACCGCAACAAGAAGAAGAATTCGAAGGTTATCATCTTCAACACCATCTACATCATGTTCAATAAACTATATTTGTAAGTGTAGTAGGGTTCAATTCTCTACACAATATTCCATATCGATTTTGCTACCAATATATGACACATTATATATGCCCAAAATGGTCACTTAGTACCATCCAACTTATCCTCAACAACCAAAAGCGAACCAAAAGCTCTACGTATGTGTGGCACATAAGGACAAATCATCATGAAAATCACTCTGATAGTGCATTCAAAGGCTCTTAGGAGGTCAATTAAAAATTTTAATGCTAGAAAGCTAAGTTTTTTCAACTCGCAATTGCCTTGAGTATGCTCACTAGTTTTCTTGCAATTCTAACACTTTGATTGGAGGGGTTTGATGATGAACTAGATGAAGCCATGAAATGTTTTGATATGAATTGTTGGAGCTCGAGATCTACCAAAGCACACAAACAACACACAGAAGAAAAAGAAGCTTTGAACACAACACAATACAGGATGTATTACCAAGTAAATGTACAAAGATAAGTAACCTACTAGGGCTATAGGCATATGTACAATCCATGGGAAAAAATATCCTAAAGAGGGAAAGAATTTCCCTAGTAGTCCTAACTGTGTTCACACACATCACTACCAAAAATATATCAACATTGACTAGAAGTATAATATGATCTTCAACATTTGTAATCCTTGAGTATCTTCGTTTTCATGTTGTACGTTGGTCACGTTGGCTATATAATAGTGAAATTCTTCACGAAAACCTTACATGTCCTAGAATTCTAAGTGAATAAGGTCATTTTCTATAGAGAAAAAGCTGGTCTTGGAGATGTTCGGCCATTCTTCATGAAGATAATTGAATCACACAAATCACTTTATGAACTTATGAGACATATGCTATGTCATGTAACATAGATGAATATTCATCATTGTATTCATATGGTAAACTGCATTTCATGCACTTTGATCTAGGAGATAACGGATACCACTCATAAAAACGACAATAGAATATCCAAACCCAACACTAAAGGTACAATCAAGGAGAAATAGAATAACTACAAACACAAAGCATGTAATAGATCTATGGTGTATGTTATACATGCACTTCACATTCTTTTGTTCTACTTTCATGTGTCATTTAGCTTAGCTGTTTCCTTTTTTAAGAATTTTAAAATATTATTTTCATTTTCGCACCTCACCTCTATAGTGCAAGGGAGGCTCTTTTTAATTTGATACCTACTGTAATGTTAAAGCACCATATCCGGTCTTTATAAATCTATGATTTTGTACTCTATCATATGATTTGAGCTTTTCTTCTCTTCAGATACCGTATTTGAGAGCACATATTGCATTTTATCATTCATCTAAGTCTTCATGAATGAGATGGTGATCATGGACCATGACGTTATACCCTTCACAAATTTGAATGCAAATTTGTGATGGAGCTCTTAAATGTGAGTAGACCTAGAACTCTGATATGTTGATTTCATATGAAAACGCATAGATTCCATTGAGCTTGTAGAGAATTGTACAATAAGTAGTGTGATCGTTTATGAAATAAGCATAAGTAATATTCAGGTGCAAAATGAATTCTAAGCTCACGTGAAATTTGGATGTGCCTCGTAAATCTAATAGAGCCAATTTTGACCTCGAATATAGTAGTTGTTATCTTTGCTTGAGCCTAGTGCGCATTCTATTCATCCTCAGTTTTTTTATTGTTTCTTAGCTTTTATGTGTAGCCTTTTTCTATCTTTAGTTCATCTATGAATGCCTTAGACTCTTTAGCATGTTTTATCTTAGACTCTTTAGCATGTTCTATCTTTGGATAGTGTTCTTATTCAAAACTATTACTAATATGTTAAGATTAAATTACTAGCATAGTAAACTAAGTTTGTTTGATTTGCTTTGGAATGATGCATACCTTGCATCAAGAAGGTGAATGCACTACAATATATCGGCCATATATCGAGGCTTTTATCGATGAAATTGAATGGGCGCCTTTTTTTCGCGAGGCTAGTGTACGTGTTGGTATAGGCATCGGAACAAAACTGATGGTATAGGCATCGGTATAGATATCAGTATAGATATCAGTATAGGGATCGGTATATGCGTTGGTATGAGCATCGAAAATACAGATGCTCATACGGATGCCTATACCGACACCTATACCAACGTCTGCTAGGTGTATCATCATGCATACCGACGACCATCCTAGGAGTTCTGTCGCTCATACCGACGACCATATCTGATTTTTTTTTTTTTTTGGGCAGAGTGTGTTGTCTTTTGCTACAACAACATTACCATGATGTTGCTTAACAAAAGAGAATACACTCTGCCCAAAAAAAATCGAGTACATGTGATGTACTCTACTCTAATGGCAACCGAAATATGATTTCATAAAGCAAAATACTATCGGACACAAAAGAGATGATCATAATGAACCATGAACCAATGAAGTATATTTCATAAATGAAGCATGTACAAGAGTGTGGAAAACCACTATCATATATGAGGCAAATACAAAATGTGGCAAAGCACTGCCATATAAAAATCAAATACAAAATTCTGATGCACACTGCCATATATGAGCCAAATACAAAATCGTGGCACACCACTATCATACACATGCATAGAAGGATCGAAACATTCATATCAGTAGTCCTGCAACAAATAACATTCATGAAATGACATAAATTCATATGAGATTATAAACAACAAGTAAAAACCAAGTTTCTAAATTCATCACCTCATCGCAAATGCTCCCATGAAACCACTGCACCACGTCCCTCCAAGTCCTCCAATAGTGCAATCAATCCATGACGATATCCATGAGCCTCCTCTATTCGTGTTGGAGGATGACCCATTTCTAGCTCCTACAATAAATATAGAAAATGTTTGATGAACATACATGACATGCTTAGCATAAAAAATTTAAGTAAACCAAATGGTACTTACAAATTTGTGATGCATAGTGTCATACATGTTGCTGCCCAAATATGACAGTCCAACCATATCTAAACGTGTGGCTACAACATCTCAATGCTGGTGATATCGATCACAAGTCTGCTGCTGCTCATCGCAAATCATATCCCACTCCTCAACATCTAACCATGCAAGCTTTGGTTAGCCTAATCTAAAAGCATCACGAGCCTTGGATCATCGATGGGACATAACTTCATGTGTGGTGTGCAAAATCCACTCTGAACTGACAAGAGGATACCCATGTGCTGGTTGGAACTCTTGATAGATAGTTTCAATGATATAATTTTTTCGATCTTTATCTTGTTCACTCCATTTCAACATGATAGAGTATCCAAACTATATGGAGCAAAGCTATTGTATATGATGATGCATGGCCTTTTCGACCGCATCCATCATCGGAGCTCCATTAGGGACACTATACACCTTGCAATCATCATGGTCATGAGTAGCCCACGGTATATAACAGTGAGTCATAACAAACGAGAACTATGTCATAAAAAGAGAAACCCTACGCACTAAAATAGTCTTTTTTTGCATGATTTTAAAAACTATGTCATAAAAAGAGAAACCCTATGCACTAAAATAGCCTTTTTTTGCATGATTTTAAAAAATTCTTTACACGAGTATACAAGGTTTTCTAAAACCCCCCAAAAATATGCAAATTTTGACAGTATTTTCAAAATTTTGACTACTTTAGGGTAGCAGAATTTTGCTAATTTTAGAGTACCTGATCTAAAATGTTTAAGAGAGAATTATGAAATGGATAAAAAAAGCCTTATTTTATGAGAATACTCATTTAGCTTGGATCGAACAAAAAGGAAATGAGCTAGAAAAGGCTAAAAATTGACCTTTTTTTATTCTCTAAGTGTTATGTACTGCTAGAACATCTTAAAAACATGAGGTTTGTGGAGTAAATCGATGCCTGGCATCGAATTTCAGATAAAGTCGATGCCTGGCATCGACTTCCCACATAAAAGTGGTTTTCATCATATGCGTGTTAAACGCGCCTATTTCAGGAACAAAAAAGTGGCCAAAAAAGCTCAAAGTCGATGCCTGGCATCGACTTTTGGTTGCAAGTCGATGCTAGGCATCGAATTTTCATTTTTGGACAGTCAGACTTATTAAAACAGGCAAAAATTCCACTTTTGGAAGTCATACAGGGTCATCTTGTGAAGACTATATCTTGAGTTCTAGAGATCCGTTTCTTGCATATGATAGCTTGTTGGAAAGCTCTACTCTTCTACTTTTATCCATCCAAAGATCTTGGGGAAATAATACTTGAGCTAAGAGAAATTATCAAAATACTGAAGGTATGTCATTTTAGTGACTAGAAAAATCTGAAGAAGTAAACTTCTTGGTTTTGGCTATCATTTCTCAATGTTTTGAGTGGAAATGAGTTAATGGTGACCATAGAGGTTGCCTAGTGTCACATTAGTTCTTTTTTTTTATGTTTCACACATCAACACTTACATCATACTCTTCCTTCTAGATTTTTTTAATGGAAATATATATTCCATACTTTCTTAGAGCAACAAATATAGATTTTGGAAAGATGTCCATGCGAGACATTGGAATCTCACTGAAAATTAGAGTAAAACAAATGAGGCTATGTTGTTCATTATTGCACAAATAGATAGTCTGTGGCAAGGCTTTGATTATGGATAATATAATCACACCTCTTTGTGCATGCAAAAGGGAATCAAAGTGCAGTAATGAGGATTGAGAGAGACTATCTCCACTTCTGTGATTCTTGCCAAACACCTTCTATGTGCATATGTCTTTGGTATGGAAGTATAGGGGGAAGCTCATCACTCATTAGCGTGTGTGGATTGTGTAACTTGTAGGTGGCATAGATAGGCTCTCTTCTCTCTTTATTTGGAGCATCGATGTTCGTGAGTGGATCAATTCTCACTAACGATGACTAAAATTCACTAACAACAAAGCATACTCAAAATCCAGAGGGAGGCACGACTAATAGAGTGCGTTAGAAGATAATTTTACCTCATGTTGTCTTTCCATGCCCACAAAGTATAGATGATCATTAACACCTTGGTGCAGACTTCTCAGCGAGAAAAAAGTGAATTTTAGATTTTTTCTTTCATTTTCAGCAAGAAGTCGATGCCTGGCATCGACTTCTCGCGGAAAACTATACTTTTCAGCAAGAAGTCGATGCCTGGCATCGACTTCAGCGAGAAGTCGATGCCAGGCATCGACTTCAGCCAGAAGTCGATGCCAGGCATCGACTTCTTGCTGAAAAGTATAGTTTTCAGCGAGAAGTCGATGCCAGGCATCGACTTCTCGCTGAAAAGTATAGTTTTCACTTTAACAAAGTAAAAAAGACTACACATTTCGCTTTCAATGCATGCAATATGTTCTCACAAAGTAATATCAAACGTGATATATTGTCTTGCTTTTTAACTTTGACCATGATAATGCTCAGAGAGAGGAGAAATGCGATTTTTCAAATGATAAAGACTCGGGGCAAGGAAAAAAGCAATGTCTTAGAGTATTTGATTAACGTAACTTGAACAAAGTTTTATTGAAGTCTCTTAGCATGTAAAAACTAATAGATTTATTTCATAGAATGTGCAACGATGAACAATAAAGTCTTTCATTTGGATTATTAGACATCAAAGAATCATGTATGATGATATGCATGGTGTTTTCTCTCAATATGTATAGTCAATTTAATCTCATCTATTTCATTTTGATCTCATGGTGTTTTTTTGGCATAATTGGCTATTATTACTAGTACACAAATATGACCACCTAATTATTGTATGATTATGCTTTGTATTTTCAAGAGCGAGCGTTGACTTCCTTATATGATTCACTCTTATTTTTCACATAAAAGTCTTAAAACATCATGGAAAATGCATCCTTCGTAGACGTATTCTAATCCCTTTTTAAAATGGCATAAAATTATGCTTTATGTGGACTTGAAATAAAATGAATTACTTTTCAAGTTCCATTTTCATGAAATCATGTACTTTTAATCATCTAAGATTCGTTAAAGTTCTAATTGGAATTTGTAATGTTGAATATAGCATGTTTTTATAAACAAAAATTGAAATAAAGATTGAGACAAAGTATCATGAAATAAAAGCATATGATTTTCATGCCCTAATTGCAATTTCTAAAGGAGAACATGTCTTTGTTCTCGTTTGTTATGACTCAGTGTTATATGTGGTGTTCTACGTGGCATACCTACATCTGAGGTACTCACTCTCAGACTAGAAGTGGGAAACACAACGTCTATTGCACTACCTCCAAAATAGCTGCCTCCTCTAGAACTACCTGTAGATCCACTCTTAGAACCTTCTGCTCCAGAATGTGACCTTGGTCGACGAGATGGGCTAGCACCTGTATTGCGTTGAGGTGCCGATGCCCACATCTACTACTAGAGCCACTAGGGGATGGCTGAAAAGATGGTCATGGTAGAGTCATAAATCTAGGAGACATAACTCTATCGAGAGTAGCACCCCTCACGAGAGTGATGCCGATAGGAGTCACACCAGCAAGAGTGACACCGATGAAATTGAGGCCCATAGGAGTGAGGCCAATATGAGTGAGGCCAGCAGGAGTAAGGCCGACAGGAGTGAGGCCGAGGGGGGGAGGGGGGTGCTACAACGAGCGATCCAGTATTGTGATGCAGCAGCCATATACACAAGAGGTACTTCATATATGAACTCTAAGAACTGCTCCTCTGTCATGGAATATGGAGTGACTGGAGGACTCTCTCCCATCATGATTTGTAACAAAATAACTCTTAGTATATGATAATAAAGATAATATATAGAAATGGTAGTGTACAAAAGAACATAGCAAAAAAATAAACAAAAATTAGTACGTATAAGTGTTTGATTCAAAAATCCTCTATTCTAGCATCCTCTTGGAGATCCGATGTGTAGAGAATATATATCTCTATATTGGTGACTTCTAAATCTCTTGGTATGCTAGCTTCTTCTTGATCATCATTTGTTGCTTCATCGTGTATCTCATCTTCTTCTAGGACCTCTTCTTCTCCGACAATGATCTCTTCCTTCTCGACTATCTAATGAATTTCAAAGTCCACTAGAGATGGACTTTCTTCTACATCTATGTTCTCATAAATTTTTCTACTACGTGGGGAGACTTATAAAACAAATAGCCACTCTAGTTCTTTTGAATCTGGTATAAAAACAACTTGCTCACAGTGTTCGAGAAGTACAAATGTATCTCTTTCATCCATCCATAATTCTGTGGAATTGACTTGAAGCGAACCACTTTTATCTTGCCTCAGTATTGTGTTTCTTCGAGACATGACTATTGTGAACCATTTCACATAAAAAACAAAGTAATCAAACTTCCTAAATGATAGCTTCAAGATATCTTGAATCACTTCATAATAATCTAGCTGAACCTTCTTAAGCATTATCGTCTCTTGCACTCACTCTACTTTTTTGCAAAAATTTTCCCATCATCCCACTATCAAAAGTAGACCTATTTTTATCGATTTATGTGATCCAAATGTGCCATCCTAAAGGGGCAAAAATCGAGTGAAACGATTCCTTCGAAACTGAGCTCTTTCCTTTGCGTTGTCTCCTTGGCAAGCTCATACTTTTCTAACCACTTCTGCATAGGCTCAAAGTTAAAGATGCAAAACTTCATTGCCTTCTCTTTGAAAGCTGCATCCATTTTTCTTTGCATGCCTTTACCTTGCGGTTCATTGTCTATGAGATGAACATCTTCATCATCGCTCCATAAGCAAGGCGATTCTGGATTGGAAATATGTAGAAACTCAATTATGAATACAAGAGACTCTTGTACGAGCCATCCCTCTACCATGCTACCCTCTGGACGTGCTCTCTGTCAAAGAAACCCTTTTAATGTCTTCATAAAGCACTCTAAGAAGAACATCCATTGACAATGGACACTTCCTGCTATTGCAACCTCATCTACCGCATGAACCAGTAAATGAAGCTAAATAGTGAGAATACTTGTGAGAAAGTATTTCTCTACCATACTAAGAGCCTCGATAGCATTGAGTTTCACACTCTCTATGCTATGTCTATTTATCTCTTTAGAAGAGATCGACCGTACCAAGGAACTAATTTTATAAATGGTTGTTCACACATCCTCAAAAAGACAATCGTTTAAAGCTATAGGGAGCACAAATTGTAAAAACTTGTGCCAATCATGAGACTTGAGCCCTCCAAGATCATCGTTTCGTGTGAAATTAGCAATCTTTCAACACCTCATGCATCCAGTAGGTGTCCAAAACTCTGAAATTATCTTCTTCACTTGTTGCTCTTCCATCCTCTGAAGCACCCAAGGAGCTCTTGGTAAGGATATTGTTCCCTTGGGCTTAGTAATTTCCCTCAACTCTTGCATACGACCTTGCTCTTCTAATTCCTCCCTTTGTGCTTTGCTTTCTTTCTTTCCGATCAAAGTCTTCCAAAGAATCTCTCCCACATTCTTAAAAATGTGCATCGGGTCTACCAAATGATTGATTAATAACTCGCTCCAATAAGGGAGTTCATGAAATTTTGAAAATCGTTTCATGCTAGCAACTGGTGTTTCTAAATCCCACAATTGTTTCCAATCGCTAGCTTTCATTTGGCATTGCACTTGTTGATCAATTTATCCTTCATGTAAAAGATGTTCATCAAGCAAATATTTATGATCTCCTTCATAGACAGTTTTACGCAGTGCTTTGGAATAGTGTGCTTTGAGTCGTGGTTTGCATAAGGGACAAGCATGGTAACCCAAAATAGACAAACCTAAACATTCACCATAACCATGCCAATCATGCATCGTCCATATTAGTATGCCTTGCACTCGCACGTATGGTCTTCTTATAGGTTGAGACATGATGCCCAGTAATCCCATCCCATAAAATGCGCAGCTCTTCCACAAGTTGTGCAAGGTATATATCCATGTTTTTTACCTTATACTTACCTGGCATAGAAAGAGCTAATAATAAATGAGCCTTCTTTGTGGGCAGCCATGGGTGGATATTATAATTGACCAAACATATAGGCCATGTGCTCCATGAAGAGCTGCATAAACCAATTGGATTTACTCCATCCATAGCTAGGCCTAGACGTATGTTTCGAGGCTCACTAGAAAAATTTGGCCACTTACTATCTATGTGTTTTCAAGCATCAGAGTCAGCAGGCACTCGCATTATACCATGTAGACCTGCTCTTTGCATGCCATGACATTAACTCAGCTATGGACTTATATCTAAACATGCTCTTAATTCGTGGAATGATAGGAAAGTGGCGAAGAACCTTTGCAGGGATTGCTTCGCCCACAAGGTCTTCTCTAAATCTATTTGCTCCACACTTTGGACATATGTAGAGATGCTCATACTCATTTTGAATGAGGATGTAATCATTTGGACAAGCATGAAACTTAGTGTATTCCATTCCAATGGATTATAAAAGTTTTTTTGCATCTCCACGTGTTGGAGGCATTTCATTGCCCTCTGGCAAAAATTGATCTTTAGGAAACTTGCAATATGCAATTAGAACGATATTAGTAAATAAAGTTGTTTTGATACAGCAATGAAAGTTTATTTTAAATCCACTTACCTGAATAACTCAGAGACACTACTATCTGATCATCTATAAATGGATTGCATATTGAGCATCACAAGTGAAGCATATAGTACGGATATCTTTGCTCCATTGTACAGTGGTCAACAAGCTAGTCTTCGCATGTTTTCATTTTCTTCATCGACTTATCATCGTGGAAATTCTATTGTGTCCATGAAACTCATGACATCTTCTCCACCATCATGATCTTCGTCCATCTCATAAAATACTTGAAGCATTTCTTCCATGTGTTCATTTTGTGTAATACTATTAGTACCTTGTACTTCTAACTGCTTTATAATTCTCTTTTGTCCACGAGAGGTTATCGGTGAAATATCGTTTGGGTCCGCCTACTCACCAAGGGGACCATGCGAATGGTAGCATAGCTTTTGTAGTCGACTTTTATCAAAGGATCCATACTCTCTAACATGTGTAGTACAAATCTATCGTTTCTGATAAATTTGATACCTACACTGAGTGCAAGGACATGCCATTCTCTCCTCCAAATTCAAACTAGCCATTTGATACAATATGGATATTTTAGAACATTTGATTTTTTCATTAAACCTTAAAACCATAATCCTAATGACTTTAACCTGAAATATATATAGACCTAGACCTTATTTCTATATATCGTAAAAAACCTAGATCTATTTTTTGTATATCATAAAAAACCTAAAAACCCTAAAGATCTAGACCTATTTAAAATACTAGCTCTTTTCATATTTATTTATCTATACAATTATCCTATTTCATATATATATATGTGTATGTGTATATATATTTAATTTGATAAAAAATATTAGAATCCTATTTTTATATATTTATTTATATAAATTTAATTTATTTATTTAAAACACTAGATCTTTTGATCTTTATTTATCTATATTATTATCCTAATTTTTTAATGTATTTATTTATATATTTTGATTTTTTTATTTTAATTTTTTCTTTATTTTTTCCTTATATAAATCTAATTAAGTTATATGTATGTAAAAATCCTAAAATCCGAATGCTAAAGAGTTAGGCCTAAAATATGTATAAGTGTGTATATATGTTATGCATGTGTAAAAATCCTAAAACCCTAATCGTAAAGACCTAGACCTAAAACATGTATATGTGTGTATGCATGTATGTGTGTATATATATTTATTTATTTATTTAAAATACTAGCTCTTTTGATATTTATTTATCATTTAATTAGCCTATTTTATATATATACTTATTTATATATCCTAAGTTTTTCCTTAATTTTTTCTTTATTTTTTCCTTATGTAAATTTAATTGACTTATATGTATGTAAAAATCCTAAAACCCTAATCCTAAAGAGCTAGACATAAAATATGTATATGTGTATATGCATGTGTATATACATGTATATATGTATATGTATTATATGTGTATGTATGTATATATGTTATGCATGTGTAAAAACCCTAAAATCCTAATCGCAAAGACCTAGACTTAAAACATGTATATGTGTGTATGCATGTGTATATATATGTGTATGTATATATATATATATATATATATATATATATATATATATATATATATATATATATATATATATATATATATATATATATATATATATATATATATATATATATATATATATATATATATATATATATATGTGTGTGTGTGTGTGTGTATGTATGTATGTGTGTATGTGTGTATGTATATGTATATGTGTATATGTTTATGTATATGTGTATATTTATATATATTTGACTTGATAAAGAATCTTTAAATCCTATTTTTATATATTTAATTAATTTATTTAAAGCACTAGCTCTTTTTATATTTATTTATCTATATAATTATCCTATTATATATATATATATATATATATATATATATATAATTTATATATTCTGACTTATCATATATGTATATGTGTATGTGTATGTATATATATATATTTAATTTGAAAAAAAAAACCCTTGAAATCCTATTTTTATATATTTAATTTATTTATTTAAAACACTAGCTCTTTTGATATTTATTTATCTATATAAGTATCATATTATATATATATATATATATATTTATTTAGATATTCTCTTTTTTATTAATTTTTCCTTTATTTTTTCCTTATATAAATTTAATTGAATTATATGTATGTAAAAACCCTAAAACCCTAATCCTAAAGAGCTAGAGCTAAGCACTAGCTATTTTCATATTTAATTTTGTATACTGAAATTGTATATATGTGTATATGTGTGTGTATGTATGCATGTGTGTATATCTATGTGTGTGTGTGTTTGTGTGTGTATGTGCTTGTGTGTATATATGTGTGTGTGTGTGTGTATGTATGCATGTGTATGGATGTGTAAACAATCTAAAAACCCTAATCCTATTTTTATATATTTAATTTTCATGTGTGTATATGTCTGTATGTATGTATGCATATGTGCGTATGTATGTGTGTGTATATGTATGCATGTATGTATATGTGTATGTGCATGTATATGTATATGTATGCATGTATGTATATCTGTATGTATGTGTATGTATATGCATGCATGTATGTATATGTATGTATATTGAAATTGTATATGTGTGTTTATATGTGTGTGTATATGTGTATATGTGTGTATGTATGTGTGTGTATATGTATGCATGTGTCTATATGTGTGTATGTATGTATGCATATGTATATGTATGCATATGTGTGTATGTGTGTGTATGTATGCATGTGTGTACATGTGTGTGTGTATGTATCTGTGTATATGTATGCATGTATGTATATGTGTATGTGCGTGTATGTATGCATGTGTGTATATGTGTGTGTATGTATGTGTGTGTCTATATGTGTGTGTATGTATGCGTGTGTGTATATGTGTATGTGTGTATGTATGCATGTGTGTACATGTGTGTGTATGTATGAGTGTGTGTGTGTGTGTGTATGCATGCATGCATGTGTGTATATGTGTGTATGTATGCATGTGTGTACATATGTATATATGTATGTATGTATGTATGTATGTATGTATGTACATGTATGTGTATGTATGCATGTGTGTACATGTCTATGTGTATGTATGCATGTGTGTACATGTCTGCGTGTATGTATGTGTGTGTATATGTATGCATGTGTGTATATGTGTATGTGTGTGTATGTATGCATGTGTGTATATGTGTGTGTATGTGTATGTGTGTATATGTGTGTGTATGTATGCATGTGTGTACATGTGTGTCTATGTATGCACGTGTGTATGTATGTATGTGTGTACATGTGCGTGTATGTGTGCATGCATGTGTGTATATGTGTGTATGCATGTCTCTAACTTTCTCTATCTATGTATGCATGTGTGTGTGTATGTATGCATGCATGTGTGTATATGTATGTATGTATGTCTCTCTCTCTCTTTATTTCTTTCTCTATTTGTCTCTCTTTTATCTCTCTCTCTCTCTCTCTATCTTTCTCTCTCTCTCTCTCTTTCTCTCTCTCTATCAATAGAGAATAAAACAATCACTTACAAGTATGTCCTTCATTTCGATCACTGTCATCAATGCATAATGTATGTCATCTATCATCGATTTCCAAAGAATGGACGCCAACAAACTTCTGCAAAATCAAGGAGAAGAAAAATTATAAAACATAAAGCATAGAGAAAAACAAAGGATAAGAGTACATGTTCCACTTACCAAGATGCAAGATCTAGAGAGAGAGAGAGTATGTGTGTATATGTGTGTGTGCACAAGACAGTGTAGGTCACAATTCGGTTCATGCATGCAAGTTCTACAGAACCAAGCAGTACTCAGTGTAAAACATGCATAAATGTTGACTTTTGCTCTTGGATTCCCGATATGTTTAAAACATGATCTCGGTATACGTGTTAGTATAACCGTCGATATAAGCAACGATAATTTCTAGTAAATTACCGATGCTCATACCGACATTTATATTGATGCCTATACGGATGGCTATATCGATGTCTATACCGGCGGTCGCAAAATACCCTGACGATCCATTTTAAACGGTCATACCGACAGTCAAGTGACCGTCGATATGCTTAATTCCATTTTCCCGATGTTTATATCGACGTCGGAGATGACCATCGATATAGGCAGCATCGATATGCCCCTCATATGTTGTAGATGTGAGGATGATGAAGCCTCTTCTTAGGCAAGAAGTCCTTTGTTCACAACATTTTAAAAATCAAATATTTTAAACAAAATTGAAATATTGAGTCACAAAAACTTGTTGGTGATGTGCATTTCCCAAAAGATGAATTCTTCATGCGAACAAAATGGACGAAAGGAAAAAAACAACTAACTTCAAAGAGATTACCCGTTCCTTAAATTAATGCTGGGGAATTGATATGGAACGCACTTACGTGGATGTTTGGACAGTCCACTAGTAAAGATCAAGAAGGTTTCTAATAGGAAAATACTCACATTTCATTTGAAAAGGACTTGTTGAATCAACATATAATGAAATAACGCATAACTCTTATTCAAATACTATATCTGCAATCCTAAGCAATAATAGAAAATTAATCTCTTTTGTAGTTTTAGACTACAAAAATGGCACAAAATATGAGCAAAAATATTTCATATAGGCCACAAAAAGGCCCCTTAGAGACTTTAATGATTTAAAATAATGTATGCAAAGTTTTTCCGCATGTTCATCAGGTAATATTGCTTTATAGGTATAATCTCGAAAAATATGCTCAAAACATCTTTGATTTTAAAGTTCCAGTTGCAATTTCGAGATGAATAAATAGAGGTTCTTGTTTATTCAGATTTCTCTATATAAAAATGGTACAAGAATCCACACTAGAGCACTCTCTTTTTGTTTTACACAATATCAATGATCATACTGACGGCTATTAAAACATCTATTACGATGAACATTGTAACACTGATTTTCAATGAATCACCTACCAAACAAAAAAAAAAAAGCTTTTGTGCTCTTATGAAGAGTACTTCTGAAATGAACTTTCAGTCTAGATTTTTTTTTTTCTTTTCAAATCAAATATGACTCTATAACATAATAAATGGTATTTAACGTGAATGAGAAAAGGCTTTAAATTCTAATTTTGTATTTTTCATGAATTTTGTATCTTTTGTAAAAGCTACCCCTATTCTGTGGTTCTGTGGGATTCGGGGGGTTTGTGGGCACTAGTCCCCTTCTCTTTTACTTTTCTTTTAATTAATTCAAGTCCGAAAAAGTAGGCTAACGCCAAACTTCCTTTATTAAAAAAAGAAAACTTAAAAAAAACCCCTTTACATCATTACGCTCATTGCAAAAGTTTCTTATTCCTAGTAGACCAACTTTTAAAGGCTTAATTTGGTTTCGAATTGCCCACAAATCAGATTCCTCACAAGCAGAAGCTTCTCAATTCCTACTAGACCAACTTATATGGGCTTACGATTGTTCCCAAATGCCCACAAATCTGTTCTACCATGTAATAATATGTCCATGTCAGGTTGTAATTAAGTGCATTATTTTATCTTTTACGGGCAGTCCAATTAAAGCTTCAACTGGGAAATGAATGCGTCATGCAATACACTAGAGAAGAGAAAGATTAAGAACATTCGATATCATTCAATTCCAAGACTTCAGAGGTGTATCATCACTAGGGAAAAATGGGGAACAATATTTCTTCGCATGCAGTACTATTTCATTTGCACAGACAATAGGATCTTCGAATCAGGAAGCCATGCTTTCAAGGTAAGGCAGGTACACAATGCTCTGAAATCTGACATGGCATGTACTTGCGATATTGACTGCCTTTTGAAAGGCTTTGAAAGCAAATAATCGTTTCGAGCGTGATTTCGATGGGACGGGTCCCAAGTTGAATAGTCACGACGGAAACATGCGAAGCACAACTCCTTTACAAAATACTGCTCTCGAAACTTCAGCGCCATCCTGACCTGTGTGGGATACTAATCTCTTACACCTTGAGGATGTAAAAGTCTGCGAGAAGACGAAAAGCATTCCGGCCGTCTAGATGCAGTAAAAGCTTACCATATTATTTCTGGACCACGGGTTACCAGAAGGCGTACTTATCCGTAGGGCAGTCTGATGGCCCTCATTCTCGGCTGTTGAACAATGTTGCCAAGGTAAGGTGATCTCCAGATGATCATAAGAATGTTATTAGTTAATATACTATTTGGCTGACTGGAAAAGAAGCGACGACATTGTTGGTATCAGAGACTTGGAATAACGAGGGATGTAAAACAGAAGGTTTGTAGGGAATGTGAGCTTGATCTGAGCCTATAATGCCAAGATTCTTAGGAATAATAGTAATACGGATGACTCCAATGAAAAAATATGATTAAGACGGGGCCATTGGAAAGAAACAAAGAATGATTCTACTGTCAGTGATCGTCCTTTCAATGAAAATAGACCTGTAATAATGACCACAAACACCTGGACACAGGCATCTGATCCGACTTCTGCATTTGATTGCGGACGCTCATGTTTTTTTTTTTTAAATAAAGGAAGTAGTTGAGCGGTCCCAGGCTAAACACCTGCTTTGAAGAAGAGTCCATTCCTCAAAGGTAACTCTAAGTCTCGGATCCAATTCTTCGAACCTAATCCACTGGCTGGTCTCTTGTTTCCAGAGTTGTTTCCACTGTTTGAACCCCTTGTTCCATAACTGCCTTGCAGTTTGGAGGTTCCAAGACTCCACCCCCCGAATGCCACTGATCGGGAACCAAATAGAATCGTTTTGTCTTATGCCAGCCGCCCACTTCCACTCATCACTGATTCTGATGAACTGTTTGGCCTTGTTCCAATTCTTCCATAAGGAACACACGAGGCTAGAGCCTTTAGGGAAGACCGGGTGGGGGGAGAACAAAAGCGTGAGAATCCCTAAGTCCTTCCAACCAGGGTGGCCAACAAAGGTAAGGTCTTCCGTGTTTCTGAAGATCAATTTGGCCCAAGAGGACTCCCTATTGCTCCAAGCCTTGATAAGCCACTTTGCAGCCAACTTGTCAGCCAACCCAACAATATCCAAAATTCCCAAGCCCCCTGAGTCTTTAGGACTAATGCAAGTTTCCCATTTGATTTTGGGAATCCCCCTTCTATTGGGGTCCCCAGTCCAAAGGAAGTTTCTGCAGATTCTTTCCACTTTGGCCAAGTCTTTCTCCTTAGGTCTCCAACACGAGATAAAGTAAATAATTGTAGACAACATAAATGTGTTAACAACCATAGCACGCCCTGCCAGGTTGACTTGCATACCTTTCCACTGATTCAGCTTCCTATCCAGCTTGGATAGCACCCAGTTCCAGCATTGGTCCATTGAGATATCGAAACCCATCGGAATGCCAAGGAGACGGAAGACTTGACTGCTAGGGATAACTTGACACCCCTGATCCACCAACAATTGGGGATTATGTCCGCTGATTACTCTAAAAGCAGTTTTAGCATGGTTGATTTTTGAGCCTGATGCCACACAAAAGGTGTGGAGGCACCACCAAAACACCTCAATGCTGTTTATATTGTTAAGCACAAAGGCATTCATGTCATCAGCAAAAAGTCTCACAATCATTTGGCCGTGATTTAGAGGTAAGGAAAGACCCTTGAGATTGCCAGCGTCCATGTGATGCTTTAATAGGCAGCTGAGTCCATTCGAGGCGATAGCGAATAGTAATGGAGCCAGAGGGCAGCCTTGCCTAATTGATCTTTTTAAACGAATGGGCTCAGAGAGCTTACCGTTGATGTTTATTCTAGTTGAAGCATTTCCAAGAAGAGTGGAAACCATCTTCGTGAACTTTTGGCTGCATCCAAGGTCTTTCAATGATTGAAGAATAAAGTCCCATTCCAATCTGTCATACGCTTTGTCGAAGTCGATCTTAATGAATACCAGATCTTGAGCAGACTCCTCAGCAAAAGCAAGGCCTTCCCAAATATCGATAATTGCTTCAAGTATAGATCTACCTTTGATAAAACCTTTTTGGTCCTCGCACAGCCATGACTTTAAATGACAAGAGATTCTGTTGGCGATAACTTTTGCAATTATCTTGTATCCAGTTTGGAGCATGGTAATCGGACGCCAGTTTTCTATTTTGTTCTTATCTCCCCGTTTGTGGATTAACTTGATGACGCCATTATTCAGGCACTCAGGGAGGGCACCGAAAGAGAGAGCCTCTTGCCACACGAGGCGCAGCGGGGTGGCCACCTGATGTTTGAAGGACTTGAAAAACTCATTGGTAAGGCCATCCGGACCCGGACTTTTCCCATTAGGAAGGGCATCAATAACCTCGATAATTTCATTCTCGGAGATGTTAGCATCCAGTAGAGCAATCAAGTTCTGTGGGATTCTGGTTTGAGCAACCCTTGAGATGGTTGCCATGGATTCGCACCTGTGGGGGGGAAAGAGGAGTCGAGACCCCGAGAAGATTGTTAAAGTGTTCGACGATGATAGATCTATTCTCCACTTCTGTGCAACATTCAGTTCCGTTGTTATCGACCATTAGGGGGATGGATTCCCTAGCTTGTTTCCTTTTGAGGATGTTACACATCTCTTTCGTTGGTTTGTCGGCCTTCCCTGCCCACCAATCTTTGAAGAAAATTTGAAGATTTTTCCTTTGAACCTCCTCCTCTAACCTTAGTCTTCCCCTGATTTTCAAAAGACCTTGTTGGCAATGTAGCTTACCTTTGTTCACCTCTTCTTCAAGCCGTGAGAGCCTCCGGTACACCGTTTCTCTTCTTTTTTTTCGGATTTCTCTTATAGCCTTTTGAGTCCTGATTAGAATTTTTCGAGTCCTTTCTACTGCGCTTCTCCAACACTTAGCCGGTTCATTACAGTAAGCAAAGGCTTCCGTCCACACCTCAGAAATTTCTTGGTGGAGAGAGGGGAGGGAAAACGATGTCTGACAAGCATGAAACCAAGGAGCTTTCTAGAGCATGGGAATCGGTTTGAAAGACAGAGTAATCGGATAGTGGTCTGAGATAGTCAGGTCCATGTGTTGGGAAATCGAAGGAATACCCCACTGAAGGATGGTGTTCTGATCGATGTAGCATCTATCAAGTCTTGCTTTCCTCAAAGAGTCCCCCGACTGGAGATTTGACTAGGAGAACCCCTTCATGTCTTTCACCTCGACCAGGTCGAGATGGAGCTTGATTTTATCCCATATCTCTTTCTCCTGACCGTCAATAATTTTTCCTTTGTTATTCCATCGGTCCTCAGGAAACTCAACCATGTTGAAGTCCCCACAAATCAGAACATTGTGTGAAAGGGAGTCGAGGGAAGCCCAAGTATCCATTCTATCTGCTTCACCATTAGGGGCATAAATTGAGACCACAGTGAACTGGAAAGGGAACCCGAAAGAGGCAGCAATCCAACGATGATTCCGACCTTCAAAAGTCGAGGTCACATTGCCAGACAAGGAGTGACTAATGCCGATAGAAGCACCCCCCGTCCCTCTAGGGTGAGAAGTGGAGAACCAAAGGTGGTTCGGAGAAATGCATTTAAGCCGTTTTTGTAGATCCTCTCCGTCGATTTTAATCTCTTGTAAGCAAATAAAGTCCGGGGCGAAGCACTTGTCTTTGAACCACTGGCCAAGAATCGAAGCTCTTGACGGGTCAGACAGACCCCTGACGTTTAGAGATGTGAATTTCATTGATGATGGTTGCCCTCTTTGAGGGGAGGGACCCGATCTTTTTTCTTCTTGTGGTCTTCTTTTTTCCTCCCTACTTCTTGACTAAGGATCCTACTCTTGAGGGGGCTCTTCCAAGGCATGCCGGAAGGTTGTTTTCCTTTAAGCTTTGACTTTTGTTGCGGTAATCTTGGAAAGCATACCGGGAGGGTAGGACCTAGAGAGGAGCTTTCGCTGTCTGGGTTGTCTTCATTGCTGGTAGTGAAGCCTTCCTCTTTACTCGTGGTATAACCTTCTTGGTTGTCTTCTTTGCTGGTAGAGCACCCAAGGGTATTATCAGTGGGGTCTTCTTCAAAGTGGTTGTCCCCTGGGAAGTCGACCTCATTAATCTCTTTTTCTAGGTTATTGTATATGTTATTCAAGGGGGCAACTGTCGTAGTATTCCTTGCTGTTGATCTTCGAGGGCTAACTTTCCTCCTGCGTCTCACTTCAGTGAATCCTTCTGAATCCGTCTCAGCAACGCGAGTTCCCTCTTCTTCCTCCATTGGAGGGGGATGACCCCGAGTGTCATCTTGGGGGAGAGGGTCTAGGGTCCCATCTGGTTTAAGCTTGTTTTTATTGGAACTTTTCTTCAGGGGGCAGTCTTTGATCCTATGACCTTGATGCCCGCACCGGAAGCACGCGTTTGGCAAATTCTTGTAAGTAACCTCTTGTGTCCAGGTCTTACCATCTCCACAGTTTCTGGATATCTTCGAGGGAAGGACCTGGTTCAGGTCTGTTTCAACGCAGATCTGTGGATGCCATCTTGCATTGAAAAAATGTTGAGCACCATCGTAGATTAACCCCCCAACATCCTGTCTTGCGGCCATCGGGCGATCGATCGGTGAGACGATTTCACGAAGAAATCCATACATGAAGAAAGGCAGATTGGGAAGCTCTACCCAAAGCGGGTAACGAAGAGGCTTTGATCTGTTCGGGACAAAGTCTGGGGTCCATTTAAAAAGGCAAAGGGTGGACCGGCCCACTTGCCAGGAGCTGGCTTGCAGGGCTTGGAAAGCCATCTCTTCGTTCTCAAATACTAGAAGCAGGTGATTCGCCGGCAGGAATTGACATTTGGACACAATTAGGCCACGCGAGAACCACTCCTTGCAAAGCCAAGTTCTCACACTTTCAAGAGGGGGCCTGGGGCCAAACATTTGACCGATCAGGCTAGTTTTCTTCAGTTCTTCTTGCTTTACCGCCACAGACTCCTTGCATAAAGAGACCTCTGGGGGCGTGACGTCCACTGGGACGGACTCCATCTCAAGGGGGGACACGGACTGAGGGGGAGCCACATTGTTCATGACAAATTGTTAATTAAACCCCGCAACTAATTCCTGAGGCCGAAACTTAAAAGCAGATTCTAAAAGCTTTATTAAATGCAAAAGGCCAAATCTTCCGCACTCTTACTTCTTCTTTTTTAAATCTTTATTAAAAGCAAAAAGCCAGATCTTCCACACTCTTACTTTTCTTTTTTCGAACGGCGTTTAACCAATAATATTTTTCATTTTCTCTATCTGAAAGATGTACACGAAGCAGCGGGGCCCAGTGGCTGACAGAAAAGAGGCCCAAAAGTGCAGTGCAAAACCATCAATCGTGGAGCCAACCAAATCCTCTCAATCGTGCGAAACAAAACCGTCAATCATCAGCAAACCATCAATCGCGGTGAAGAATACCATCAATCGCAGAGCATCAAACCATCAGTCGCGGTGAAGAATACCATCAATCGCGGTGCATCAAACCATCAGTCGCGGCGAAGAGTGCCATCAATCGTCGACAAAGCCGGCGTCTGTGGTGCGATAGTCCAAACTTTAAGTCTTCCAAGTCTGAATGTGCTCGTTCTGTATGCCGAGTCACACCAGCGACCGCCACAACGTCTGAGTGTGCTTGCAGTTCTGTATGCCCCTAGATACAGTTCTGTTGTCGTGCGACATCGCCAAGCCTTCCAAGTCGCTATGGAACGTCTCTGCAGGCAGTCACAGGCTCTCTCGTTGCATTCGTTTGTTGCAATCGTCGCAGCTCAGCCACGAAGAGGATTCATCTCAGTCAGTCGCAGCCGTCGCCATGTTCAGTCAGTCGCAGTCGTCGCCATGCTCAGTCAGTCGCCTCCTCCCGCCCCAAGCAGCTTCAATTCTACATTCTCCTAAAAAAAAACGGATTTCTTTACCTACGCTCATGTTTGCGGACAATAACATAGATTTTCATTAATGGCAATGAGGAAGGTTTTGAAATACATGAGAGAAACTTCGCTCTCCTGAGATTACTTCGTTTCGGTTCAATGGAAGCGGTCTGGGAATAAATATCAGAGAGATTTCTGTATCGAGGTACCTTGGAGCGGGTGCACTGACGACCATCTGCGGCGCCACCTTGAATCGATATCCTAACCGCTTTGTCGTTTTCACGTTTCCTTTTTGTCACCTGTAATGAACTCCGGCGAAAGCCACAGAAGCGGTTGAAATCCGTCTCAGCCTGCATTGATGCAGGCACCTTCGTTGAGGACCTGGCGTCCAAGCAGAGATGAAGAAGACATGAAGCTACGAGAAACTCAGTCGAGTCAAAATGAGCATGAGAGGCACAGGATGCAGTGCGCATGGGATCTGAACCAAGGCCTTCCTACAAGATTGAATAGAATGTAATGCCGTCTCTATATGGAAGAATGCAACTTGCAGGAGGACCTCATGGAACTTGCTGAAATAGAGATCTGATACCGCCATAGAAAAGTCTCGTCTTGATCGCTTCTTTGGTACGGCATATTATCTGAGGACTCATTCAACCACATAGCTGTCTTTCTTGAAGGCTGAAGTTTCCGAAAGAGTCATGATTTGGCGAACGATGCCTCACCCAATCGACGTGGACAGCAACAGAGAACCAATCTGTTCATTTTTTAGGAGAACCAATCTGTTCATTTTTTAGGAGAAGATTAGTGAACTAAGCATGCCAACCGATAGGAGACTTTTGAGGAGCTCTTTGCGGAGCCACATGGCCAAAAGAATCACCACACTAAAATTTCCTTTGAGAGTGAGTTCCATTTGATCAATATATATTCTTCATGATTGTATGATGTCTTAGAATCCAATCATGATTGTATTACATGTTGGATCAAAGTCACATTGGCCCATATATGGATATTGGATGGCTTATGTGGATTTCCTTCATTGTCAAGTGGAATCACTACAAGAAATAGGGGGGCGTAGCGATGCCACCGAATTGAAAACAAAGGGAACCGTCGCTTATGCGACAGTAACGTTGCATAAGCGACGGCCTTGTTCTTTTTTTTTTTTTTAAGGGTAGTCATCGCATGAGCGATGTTCGCGTTGCTTATGCGATGCTAAAAGTAGGTTTCGCAAATAGCGTTGCTAATTAACGATGTTATTTGTGGCGTTGGCAATTTGGCTGCGACACTTGATCGTCACATAAGCGACGTCTTGTGTTCGAGAGCATCGCATAATTGATGTTGTGGAATGTTAAAAAAAGTTTCGATTTCTCTTGGCACATTTGTGCCGGGATTTGGACACACACACACACACACAGAGAGAGAGAGAGAGAGCGAGAGAGAGAGAGAGAGAGAGATCGACACACAATGTGAAGCCAAGTACGCACACACACACACACATACATATGCATACACACACAGATATACACACATAGACACACACACATACACATAGACACACACACATACACACACATACACATAGACACACACATACACACACACACATATACACACTAATTTACATACACACATACACATGCATACACACGCATATATACACACAGACACATGCATACACACATAGACACACACACATACACACATAGACACATACACATACACACACACATAGACACATACACACTTACACACACACACACATTTACACACACACACATACACATGCATAGAGACACATATATATAGATACACACGTATATACACACATAGACACACACATAGACACACACACACATAGACACACACACACACATGCACATAGACACACACACACACACACATAGACACATATACACTTATGCACACACACACACACACATCGACACACATTTACACACACACATACACATGCATACAGACACAAATATATAGATACACACATATATACACACATAGACACACACATACACACATAGACACACACACCCACATACACACATAGACACACACATAGACACACATACACACATACACATACACATATATATGCATACACACACACATAAAGAGACATACACACACACACATAAACATACAATTATACATATGCATACATACATGCTTACATGCATAAACACACATACACACGCATACACACATACACATACACACATATATATGCATACACACACACACACATAGAGATACATACACATACATGCATACATATGCATACATAATGCATATGCATATGCATATGCATACATACATACATACTTACATGCATACACACACATACACACACATGCATACATATGCATACATAATGCACATGCATATGCATAAATACATGCTTACATGCATACACACACATACACATGCATACACACATACACATACACACACACATACACACACACATATATGCATAAACACACACATAGAGATACATAGACACACATACATGCATACATATGCATACATAATGCATATGCATATTGTAGCTCAAGCGTAAGCACCACCTCCTTCACTTGTCAATCTGCGGAGACGTGAGGACCGGTATGAAGACCACGAGCAAGTGAAGGCACAAGTGTGTGAGTGAAAGCACAGAAACATGCACACACATACACACACACGCACAAGGTAAGATCAAAGAGAGGAACAATGGAAGGGTTTTGATTCCAAGAGAAATCTATTGCAAAACTGAAATCTACAACAAGCCAACCTCAAAAATGAGCTCTCTAGCTCTTTTTATAGTTTTTGGACTAGTTTTGGCCCTCTCCAGACCTAGTGTCCGACCTAGTTAAAAATTAGGTTCTAGGGCTTATTTGAAGGCTCAAACGGAGTCTAAAAATTATGAAAATTGGTAGGATGATACTTCTAATGCTCCTCAAGCTTGAGGACTCCTCGGCTTGCACAAAATGGAGCTAGAAAGATAGAAAATGGTATTTACAATGGTTTTAGTGATGGGAATCACTATTTTTGTAGGGGATTCTTCTGAAAAGTTGACATGTACTTCTTGGAGCTCCCTACTTGCTCCTTCTTCTTGTGTGTCCACCTCTTAGATGTGCTCCTATGCTTTGTCCTTGACCTTTAGCTTCAACACTCCCCCCCCTCTCGAGTCTGTTGTCCCTGACAGACCCTTGTTGTAGTGGTTGTTCTAGGTAGTGCTTTGAGAGGTAGTATCCATTATGTATGAACAAGAGTCATCTATCTTCCAAATTTGGCAGCGTTGGTTGTCCGGTTCTTCGTTTGTCACTGCAAGCCTTTGCAAGTCGTAGTCCCTTGGTATGTACTCCTTTCATGGATTCCAGCATGAATGCATCCTTGTGAGCTTTCAAAAATTGCGACTTGCTCAAAAGAGGTTGTCCAGATTGAGTTGGAGCAACTGCTAGCTTCGAATTGCTTCCTAGGTATTTATGTTGTCCCCATGATATCCTCTAGCTCTTCTAAAGATGATTTTCAAAGTAGTCATGCCAAGTACTCATAACCCATAGTGAATGATGGATAAGTGTGTATGTGCATGGGTTGAAAAAAGTATGTACTTGTGCACGGCCTTGTAATGTACCCCTATGCGTGCTTACTTGGAAAATGCATTGTAAGAAGTATGGTGCAAAAATTTTGGGGTCTTGAGCTGAGTGCTCAAGGGTATGCTGATGAAGAGGTTTCCTACTCTATCATGGTTATAATGTGGCCCAAGTAGGAGATTCTTACCATAGTGAATGGTCAGTCGATGCGGATCTCTTCGTGTTGTACACCTGTCATTTTGATGGACCATTGGTTGGTCTATCGTTATCGATGAATGCCTTGGTTGATGGTCCACGGATGGGAGATTCATCGAGCACCTGGTCCTATCCCCTCTCTTCAAAGTAGCATTTGCCAAATACCGAGAATTAAATTTCTTTATATTCCTTGACAAACAACATTGGGTAACTACACCGAGCTTAGTTTCACATATTCTCTTTGGCTCACCCTAAGCAGGAGTCTTCTCACCTTCAAGCTCTTCCCTCCTACCATGGTAAGAGGAAACAATAGTTGTGGATTCTATGTTCATGCCAAGTGCTTGCCTTCTACCCGATACGGCAGCAATAATATCATCTGCAAGCCATTACACACTTCTATCCAACTGATAAATGCCCAGTAATCAACGGTTCCACCTTCCACTAAGCATGACTCATTCATGTTCCATGAGCCAAACCTGGGAACAAGCTCTCTCTCACTCTCTCTCTTTTTTTTTTTTGCTCCCTCTCTTCCTTCTCGCTTTGTTTTTTTGGAAAAAATATCACAAAACAAGAACACAAAAGTTAGTATCAATAGAAATATTTGACATATATCAATGTGCTCTTGTGCTTGGGATTCTCAAGTGTGTCTATGCACAGCCGTGTAATGTGGCCCTATATTAATGCATACTTTGGAAATGCATGACCTGAATGGTGCAAAAGACAGGGTTGTGCAAGGAGAGATGACAACTGATCATTCCTCCTTATAGGGATCCATTTGAGAATAGTCTGCGACTGGGTAGTGATCACCTTTGGCCGCTTCATGTTTGAATGATTTCGTGAGGGTTTGATCCATCGTGGTTGGCTCTTTACTTTGGTGGATGCTATTGGTACTTTCGTCTTCCAAACCCATATCCTTGCAGAAGAGGTTGTTTCATCTTTGTTGGAGCTCTGTGCTTGATTTAGTCCTTTACCTCACCTTGGTGTCTTTGTTGTGCAGGTTGTTGCCTTGAAGTCCCCCCCTTGATTTTTTCTAAGTTTAGGCTTGATTGCTTGGGATCCTTGGATTGGAAGTGGTCTTTCTTGAGGATAAGTCATGGTAGGCCTAGACCATAGATTTTGAAGTCTAGTGTGAGGGGGCTGATTTTGTGCAAGGGCTTTCTTTGGTACCCATATCATAGTGCGATTTGGTTGGGCTCTAAGTAATTTCTTGGCCACCCAAATTTGCTTGACATTACCAAGAAAATGTGATTTGTGTTTCTTGATGTAAGGGTCTTTTGGGCCTTCTATGTGAGTTTTTTGAGAAAACTCAACTTTACATGGGGAATGCAATAAGGGTTGATCTTCTATACATACATTAGGCTTATGCAAGGGATCAATGGGTTGTGTGGTTTGAGATTGATCTAGAGATTCCTCGAGACATTTATCCTTATTACACATAGAATCTCTAGATGTACAAACGGGTGATGGATTGTCCTGATTGACCATAGATTCGACATTACTATCCACCTCATTGATACAAAGTATTTGTTGATCATCTCCTTCTTGATGATCCGAGTGTAGATCATCCCTGCTTATGGTTTCATGAGGGGAATCCAAGTTTACAGGAAGAGAGGGTCCTTCCACATCCCCCGAACATTTGGAGTCCTCCATTTCTCCATTTTCCAAGGTCTCTTGTGATGTACTCCAAGAAGGATTAGACTCAAAAACATGAGTAGAAAGAAAATTTTGTTCGTGAAAAGCACACTCTTTGAAAAGATGATTTTGTCCCCAATAATCATATGGTGGATAGTCATTAGGATTTTCCATAGATATATATGTAGAAGCACGCATAATAGGTGGAGAAGACAACTCAAATTCTTGATGATTTTGTGTAATGAACCTTTGGGTGCGAATGATCAAGTCTTCATCTATACAATCCATGACAAAGAATGTTTTCAAAAATTGCATATCATCCACCATAACAAGTAACACAACTTGAGCCATGCAATCACAATGTTCACCATCCATGAGGATAGAAGAGTGAGTTGTTGGTTGAATGTTCTCTAAGATAATGACCACTAGGTGAATATGAATTAAATTCCACTCACAATTAGGATTGATATAAACACCCAACCTTCTATGGTCATATCCTATTCTGATATCCACAAAAGTATTATCATATTCTCTTGTTGCAAATAAGGATCCAACCCCCTTAGACATTTCCCCCGTTTCCTTGACTCCTTGCAATTCTTCTCTAGATGTTTCATCCTCATGTGAGATTATTTCATGCACTTCATGTTCATCTCCCTTCTCTTTTCCCATCTTAGCCCCCTTTCTTCTCTCTTTTGCTTTTTTCTTTCCCATGATGCATTTTTCTCCCTCTTGGTATTGCAAAAAAAAACCTTTGGAGCCCCCTTGGTTTCCTGGTCCCACTTGAGGGTCAACTTCAAATTATCCTACCTGAAAATTAACGCATTATTCTTATAAAAAATAGTTGAGCCCATGTAGGATTCGAAACGAGCTTTCCAATGAGCTATAGAGCTCAAAAAATGGACTTTGTATGAAAAAGTTATGTCAAATCAGGCTCCTAGGAGTCAAAACAGGCAAACAGGACCTTTTGGAAAAAATCGCGATTTTGTGAAATCAAGAGAATCGCGATTTTGTGAACTTCAAGAGAATCGCGATTTTGTGAACTTCAAGAGAATCGCGATGCTATGAAATCAGAGAATCGCGATCCTATGAATCTCAAGAGAATCATGATGCTATGAATCTCAAGAGAATCGCGATCCTATGAATCTCAAGAGAATCACGATGTTATGAATCTCAAGAGAATCGTGATCTTGTGAAACCAAGAGAATCGCGATGCTATGAACTTCAAGAGAATCGGGATGCTATGAATCTCAAGAGAATCGCGATCCTGTGAAATCAGAGAATCGCGATGCTATGAAATCAGAGAATCGTGTTTTTAGAGAATCGTGTTTTTAGAGAATCGTGTTTTTAGAGAATCGCGATTGCCAACAGAGAATCGTGTTTTTAGAGAATCGTGTTTTCACAAAATCGTGGTTCACACAATCGTGTTTTTGACATGAAAATCGCGATTGTCAACAGAGAATCGTGTTTTTAGAGAATCGTGTTCTAGAGAATCGCAATTTTGTACCTTGGATGAAAATCGTGTTTTTGAAAATCGCGATTTTGTCTCAGAGAATCGTGGTTTTCAAAAATTAAGAGAATCACGATTTTGAGCACAACCACAGAATCACGATTCTGAGAATGACCTCAGAATCGTGTTCTTTCAGAGGGTTTTAGGCGGGAAATAGAAAATCGTGATTTTTCAAAAAAATTTGAATTTTTCACAGAATCGCGATTTTCTTCGCAGAATCATGTTTTTTGGCGGGAAATTCAAATTTCTGAGCGCGGAGCAATGGCGAGCTCCGTATGTGCAGAAAATCATGAAAAAACAGAAGTGCTTGCTCTCTCTTGTACTTCCTAATTCCTTCCCACACAATAATGCATGAAAGATGGTATGAAAATGGTGAAAATGCACTAAAAAAACAAGAAATTTCTATGAAGAAGAAGATAGAAGAAGATGGAGATGGTGATGATGATGAAGATGAAGAAGAAAAATCAAAAAATGAACATAAATGACAGTTTTTTTTTACCTTCCAACGTCGCAAATCTATGATCTTACCATCACAACGCTCGTCCTCGAAGCTCTCTCCCCGGCAACGGTGCCAAAATTTGGTGTAGCTCAAGCGTAAGCACCACCTCAATGAAATGCCAAATAGCCTCCAAGCACTCTTCTATATGTTCTCTCCATGAAAACATACAATGGATTGGCCAGTCATACACCGTATAGGGACTCACTATTGTGAATACTACATACCACGTATTTGAGACCTTTGATTTCTGAATTTTTCTCTGGATTATGTGTGTACATGTACAAAGGATGTCTCCATAACTGTGCAAAAGGCTTTCACAGAAACTGCACACACATACACACACACGTGCACAAGGTAAGATCAAAGAGAGGAACAATGGAAGGGTTTTGATTCCAAGAGAAATCTATTGCAAAACTGAAATCTACAACAAGCCAACCTCAAAAATGAGCTCTCTAGATCTTTTTATAGTTTTTGGACTAGTTTTGGCCCTGTCCAGACCTAGTGTCTGGCCTAGTTAAAAATTAGGTTCTAGGGCTTATTTGAAGGCTCAACGGAGTCTAAAAATTATGAAAATTGGTAGGATGATACTTCTAATGCTCCTCAAGCTCGAGGACTCCTCGGCTTGCACAAAATGGAGCTACAAAGATAGAAAATGGTATTTACAATGGTTTTAGTGATGGAAATCACTATTTTTGTAGGGGATTCTTCTGAAAAGTTGACATGTACTTCTTGGAGCTCCCTACTTGCTCCTTCTTCTTGTGTGTCCACCTCTTAGATGTGCTCCTATGCTTTGTCCTTGACCTTCAGCTTCAACACATATGCATACATAATGCATATGCATATGCATACATACATACTTACATGCATACACACACATATGCATACATAATGCACATGCATATGCATAGATACATGCATACACATACACACACATAGACACATACACACACATATACACACAGATTTACACACATACACATGCATACACACATACACACACACATACACACACACATACACACACACATATACACACACATACACACATAATGATGCATACACACACATACACATGCATACACACATACACACGCACATACACACATACACACACATATATGCATACACACACATAGAGAGACATAACACACATACACATACACATACATGCGTACATATGCATACATAATGCATATGCATATGCATACATAATGCATATGCATATGCATACATACATACTTACATGCATACACACACATATGCATACATAATGCACATGCATATGCATAGATACATGCATACACATACACACACATAGACACATACACACACATAGACACACACACATATACACATAAACACATACATTTACACACATACACATGCATACACACACATAGACACACACACACACATACACACACACATATACACACACACATATACACACACACACATACACACATACACACATACACACATAATGCATATGCATATGCATACATACATACTTAAATGCATACACACACATATGCATACATAATGCACATGCATATGCATACACATACACACATAGACACATACACAAAAATAGACACATACACACACATAAACACATACACACTCATAGACACATACACACTTACACACACACATCCAGACACATTTACACACACAGATACACATGCACACAGACACATATATATATAGATACACATGTATATACACACATAGACACACACACACACACACATATACACTTACACACACATAGACACACACACTTACACACACACACATCCACACACATTTACACACACACACATACACATGCATATAGACACATATATATAGATACACACACATAAACACACATACATGCATATGCATACGTAATGCACATGCATATGCATACATACATGCTTACATGCATACGCACACATACACATGCATACACACATACACATACACACATACACACACATATATGCATACACACACACATAGAGAGACATACACACACATACGCATACATGCATACATATGCATACATATGCAAACATAATGCATATACATATGTATACATACATGCTTACACACACATATGCATACATATGCATACATATGCATACATAATGCACATGCATATGCATAGATACAAGCATACACATACACACAGATAGATACATACACACACATAGACACATACACACATACACACACATAGACACATACACACATACACACACATATGCATACATAATGGACATGCATATGCATAGATACATGCATACACATACACACACATAGACACATACATACACATACATACACACTCATATAGACACAGATTTACACACACATACACATGCATACACACACATACACACATATACACACACATACACACACACACATATAAACATAGACACATACACACATAATGCATATGCATATGCATACATACATAATTACATGCATAGGCACACATACACACACTGCATGCATACATATGCATACACACATACACACACATGCATACACACATACACACACATACACACACATGCATACATATGCATACATAATGCACATGCATATGCATACATACATGCTTACATGCATACACACACATACACACAGATGCATATACACACATAGACACACACACACATAGAGAGAGACACACATGTACACACATATATATATGCATACACATGCACGTAAATAGACATACACACACATACACATACATGCATACATATGCATGCATATGCATACATATGCACATACACACATATGCACATACAGAGATACACATACATATATACACACACACACATACAAACTTACACACACAGTGTACACATGCACATATATAAACAAACACATACACACATAGACACATACAAACTTACACACACACATACACACATCCACACACATTTACACACACATACACATGCATATACAGATACACACATATATACACACATATACACACACGTACACACATAGACACATACACACTTACACAGACACATACACACATCCACACACATTTACACACATACATACACATGCATAGACACATATATACAGATACACACGTATATACACACAGACACACACACATACACACACATGGACACATACACACATATATATGCATAGACAGACACATAGAGACATACACACATATATTTGCATGCACACACATAGAGATGCATACACACACACACATACAAATGCATGCATGCATATGAATACATAATGCATATGCATATGCATACATAATGCATATGCATATGCATACATACATACTTACATGCGTACACACACACACATGCATACATTTGCATACATAATGCACATGCATATGCATACATACATGCTTACATGCATACACACTCACATATACACCTACATACACATATACACACAGACATATGTACACGTATATATATTGATTTCGAATCGAGTTTGTTTTATATGCACAGGTATTATGGATCCTAGTAGAGAGAGAAAGACAAAAATCACTCTAATAAAAAGTCTTATGAGAGCAAGAGTTTCGCTTGATACTCTAGGGATCATCATGCATGAGTACTTAGAGATGCCTGATGATGAGCTGGATTATATGATCCAGATCCTTACCCAGCGATAAGAAGAGGGCTCTTCTACGGCTCCACATGCAGGAAGACAACTATCTACTCATAGGTATATGCTGGGGGATTCTTGGACAAGAAGGGATTTGAGTGTTTGTAGGAGAAAAGGGAAAGACAAAAAGAAAGATACACACTCGAAGCCTCTGTCGATTGATTATAAGGAGACAAATACAATGGTGATGCACAATACAATCCAACAATACAACCCAATGCTTCTATGCAAAATCCCACAGAGTGCTCAATCACAAAATACCAAATACCCAAGGGTCTTGTTGCTACCGACCTTCTCTGCACCAGACCTCCACCTTCTCCAAGCCTGCACTTGTGCACACCTTGCACCAAGTTTCCAATAAGGGGGAGGGTTGGACACCTTCTGTCGGCACGTGCACAGCTTCAATGAGACCTTGGGATCCTTGGGGTGAATGGCTTAGCACTTCTTTGCACACTTCCTTGGTCACTCTTCATGCACACCTTGCACTTCATGTCTTGTCGTCGCACAGTGTGTGTCCCTTACACTTCTCTCTCTTGCCTAGCTTAGACTATGCTCATCGTGCTTAGTCTTTCTTACACTTGCTTGGTCCAAGAAAAGTCTTTGCCTTGATTTTAGTGTCGTTGACTTTGATTGCAATTGACTTTGACCAATTTGACTTTTATGGGCTCAACAGTTGCCCATCACCTAATGTGCTCTCCGTCTCGGAGAGCTACAGCCAAAACTCTGAGCAGATAGGATACCATGATACTTGTGCTTCAAAATCTTCAACACAACACCTGAGTAGCAACCAAGTCCACTAGAAGCAAGAGAGAATAAGCACCAAAGAAGAACCCAAAAGTGGAATTTGCATGGAAAAGCAAAGGAGAGCAATGGGAGGGTAGAAAGGGTTGGGGGGGGGGGGGGGGGGGGGGAACGGTGGGGGGTGGGGGCGGGGGAACGAAAGGGGGTGGGGGGGAGGGTGGAATGGTGGGGGGCTGGGGGGAGAAACGGTTGGGGGTGGGGGGGTGGAACGGTGGGGGGTGGGTGGTGGGGGGGAATAGTGGGGGTGGGGGGGGGGGGGGGGGGATGGGGGGGGGGAAACGGTGGGGGGTGGGGGAGAGCGGGGGGGGGGGGGGGAAGGCAGGCGGGCGGGCAAGGAGTCGGCCCTTTTTTTTTTGTTTTTTAGGGGGCAGGGGAGTTCGGGTGGGCAGGCGAGGGGCGGTCTGTTTCTTTTTTGAGGGATGGGGAAGTTCGGGCGGGTGGGCGAGGGGCATCTCCCTTTTTTTTTGGAGGGGGCGGGGGGAGGGCGGGCAGGCGAGGGGGCGGCCAAGTTTTTTTCTTTGGCGGAAAAAATCCATGGTTTCTTTTTGTGTGTGTGTGTGCTTAAAATATGCAAAATTTGAAAAAAAATCCCTAAAAAATCTTAAAAAAATGCAAAAAAATCCAAAAAAAACTCAAAAAATTCTTTGAAAATTCCTTACAGGTCTAGGCCAATTTCTTCACTCAAAACCATAGACAGCTTCCTTTATTCCTCCAATTTGGCAAGAAAATAACATTTAAAATAGATGAAAAATGCTAGAAAAATTCTAAAAATGCTTGAAAAATTCCTTAAAAAATCCCAAAAATTTCCAAAAATTGTACTTATGCAAAGGCTATGAAAGGATTGCTAAAAATGCTGAAAACACAAAGAACAAGCATGAAAAAATGATAAAAACTACAAAAACTTAAGCAAAAATGACATGAGGAGGCTATGTATAACCTGGATAAATTTTGCAGGTTCCAGGTGATCCATAAATCTTCAGTTGTGTTGATGATAGGCCTTGAGCCTTGAAATATTGACCAGTGGTAGGGCCTCTCCTTTTAGCATCTCTAACTCCACAGCACCCCAATTCAACATTGTTTTAACTCGATAAGGGCCTTCCCAGTGTGGAAGCCAAATTATCTGCAAGAGTTCCGACCTGAATTTCCCATCCATCTTTATTAAATAAAAAATAATAACCTCCTTTTTCATGGACTTGAGTAGTTGTGAAGCTTCTGATTCCTTAAGATCATGGGCTCCAATGGACTTATCAAACTCCTCATGAGCCTTGTTGAATGCATGCCCAATGGCATCGCTGGTACATATGAGATCTCCTTTTTGCCTTGTATCTGCACATGTGGTGGCCTTGTCTTCAGATGTCTCTTTGTCTTTGTTCAATCCATTAAGTCTTGATTCTTGACCTATATCTACCTGAGCCTTCGCTTTGCTCCTTGTCTGCACTATAAACGATTCAATTTCTTCTAATTGCACCACCATGGTAGATGATGATGGCCCATTGACTTGATCTAACATTTCTTCTTTGTGCACATAAATCATTTGAATGTAGGGCCCAAATGATGAGGCTTGATTCTTAGGACAACAATTTATATAGTGGTCTCTGGCCTCTAGGCAGTTCCTGCAAGGAGGGGCATTTTCTGGTAGAGTACACCTACTTTGATAGTGCCCACATTGAAACAAATGATTGGCCTCCTAGGCCCATTTCCAAAGTTATTCCTCTGTCTAGGTTTGTAGTTGTTACCTTGATTGGGTGCAGCCGCCATCACATTTGCTGGTGGTAGGGGTCCTCCTTGTGTCCAATATGTTGGCAAGTCACACTTAACAGAGGACATTCACTTACTATATGACCTTGCTTGGTGCACATGGTACACCAAAGTCCACTCTTGATGCCACCCCCTTTGAGTTCTTGCAACTCCCATCGCAGTTGAGCCAATTCCTCTGCTTGGGCCTCCTCCTCCTTTTAGAGCTTTAATGCTTCAATCTCCCTCCTCAACTGAGTAACAACATTCTCCTCCTCTTTGTGGGGCTTATTCCTTTTTAAGCCCTCACAGCTCTTTCCTTAGCTGGATTTCAGGGTCCTCCATTTCTATAGAATATGGTAATGGAGAAGAAGTTGGTCCATACTGTTGCCTTATTTGCTCCAGTCGTGTAGCTGTGTTGATGAATTCCTCTATGGAGGCTGTAGGCAACACTAACTCCTTGATTTTACATTGGGTGGTCACTGGAAGTGGCTTAGCTAACCATTTCTTAACAAAAAAGTCATGTGGAGGATCTCGCAACTTAGCCATTAGTGCCTTAACCCTAGTTACAAACTCTGGAAATTTCTCACCTGGACCCAATCTCAAATTCTCTAGTTCCTCTATGATGATCTCTGCAGTATTTCCATGTTGGAATTGGGTTTTGAATGCATCTTTCATTAAGTCCCAAGTTGTAAAATGGTTCTCAATAAACTGGCTGAACCATTTATTTGCTAATCCTTCTAATGTGGTAGGGAAGAGTATCAAAAAGGCATCCTCTCTTCCCATCTAGCCTCTAGTTTTGCATAGTGCTAAAAACCTTCTAATATGCTCGTCTGGATCTTCCTGAGCTAGGCCTTTGAAAGAAGGAAATTTTATATTTAATCTTGATAGTAAGGTTTCCAAGTCTACCTGTCCTGTCATGCTCTTTACTGATGAGGTTGAAGATAGTGGACTAGAGGATCTTCTAACAGCCTTCCTTCTTGTTTGCTTGCAGGTGACCCTCAATGCTTGGGACCGGGTTGCGGTCATGTGCTATTTTATAGTTCCTTTAGTATGAGATAATTGATAAGAATATTTACCTCTTAGTCCACTGAAGTAGTACTATCGGCACTTGAACTCTTCTACCCTTTGCACTTGGCTTCTCTTATGCTCAAATCTCCTTGGAGTCCCACCGGGCGTGCCAAATTTTTTTGGGGGGATTCTTGGTCAAGAAGGGATTTGAGTGTTTGTAGGAGAAAAGGGAAAGAAAAGAAGAAAGATACATACTCAAAGCCTCTGTCGATTGATTATAAGAAGACAAATACAATGGTGATGCACAATACGATTCAACAATACAACCCAATGCTTCTGTGCAAAATCCCACAGAGTGCTCAATCACAAAATACAAAATACCCAAGGGTCTTGTTGCTACTGGCCTTGTCTGCACCAGACCTCCACCTTCTCCAAGCCTGCACTTGTGCACACCTTGCACCAAGCTTCCAATAAGGGGGAGGGTTGGACACCTTCTGTCGGAACGCGCACAGCTTCAATGAGACCTTGGGATCCTTGGGGTGAATGGGTTAGCACTTCTCTGCACACTTCCTTGGTCACTCTTCATGCACATCTTGCACTTTACTTCTCGGCATCGCACACTGTGTGTCCCTTGCACTTCTCTCCCTTGCCTAGCTTAGACTATGCTCACCTTGCTTAGTCTTGCTTACACTTGCTTGGTCCAAGAATAGTCCTTGCCTTGATTTTAGTGTCGATTCACGTATGCTCCTAACTGCAAGAGTATCTTGGTGCTCACTTTGATGTCCCAAGATTGTCTGCTCAAGTGAGCAGCCAACGAATCCCTATTTTTTCATGTAGTGACTTTACACTAAAACAAAAATTTTAATTGGGGGGCCATACTTTCACTTCTGCGTACGCTGTCGCATCACATAACTTCACATTTTGCCTTTTAATTCTTCACTTGTGCACTTAGAAGAGGGTTCACCTGAATCTTCCAAAACACTTTAAAAACACTTTGAACTTTAGGGAAATTACAGAAATACCTCTACAACTTGCAACCCACTTTCTGCAATTTTACCCTTTGTGGACAATCAATTGTGCACTACCTGTGCACTTTGACACCTGCACTTCGAACACTTGACTTCACCCATGTTGACTTTGACCTTGAACATGTTGATTTTGACTTATTTGACTTTGACTATAGTTGACTTTGACTGTAGTTGACTTTGACCAATATGACTTTTATGGGTCAATAGTATGTTTTTTTCATAAATTTTTTTAATGATATTATAACACATATTTTTATTTATTTTTGTCTATCTATTTTCAGGACACCTATACCACCTCCAGATCATGATAGTAGAGCAGAGGTGCAATGAGGACATGCATAGGCACCTTAGGGCTAGAGTGCGATATAGAGGCAAAGGGGAACATTATGTACATAGGGAATGGATTGGAGTTCAAGAGAAGAATGTGGGCATTATACGACTCTTACCTGCACCTTGTTCACTTACAGTGGAAATAATTATAAATTTTACATATAAATTGAAATAAATATCTTATGCTTTATTTACATGATTTTTTTTTATTTTTCTAGTGAGCATGATGAAAGGGATAAAAATATGTCCTTAGTTCAGTTAAGACAGAGTTTGGGACAGGATGGTTGCATAAGTGGTGTCTAAAAGAGATGCGGACACTTATGGCTCATCGTCACGATAATGCACGGTACGCATTGCTTTTAAGTATATATACGTGGATATGAGTATGTGTGTTTATGTGATGTATGTATATGAGAGAGACAAAGAGAGAAAAGAGTTAGACTAGAGGTACAAATATGGGCATACACACACATATACATCATACATGCACATTTACACACATATACACATACATGCATATTTATACATACACACACATACATGCACATTTTTACACACACATACACATGCATGCAATTACACACTTATAATGAATCCCCATAGACACATACACATACTCACATACACATACACATACATAATCATATATACACACACATAGACTTATATAATCATATTTACATGCATATATACACACACACACACAACACATGCATACACACATATAGATACACATACATACACACATGCATATGCACATATAGAAACACATACATACACACATGCATACTGATATATATATATATATATATATATATATATATATATATATATATATATATATATATATATATATATATATATATATATATATATATATATATGTGTGTGTGTGTGTATGTATGAATATATACATATATACTTAGATATCTATATATAAATAAATAAATAAATCCTATTTCAAAAATCCTAATTTGAAAACACTAATTTTGATATTAGCATTTTAAAACCCCTAATTTAGAAACTCTAATTCAGCATTTTAGCCATATGATTGAAGTATATGTACACATTGCATTTATTCCTCCGATGTCCTACTAGAGAGATGTCTCTCCTCCCAACCTTATGCCTCTATATATAGCTAATCGAATCAACGAGGATCATAATATATATAAAGATATATACACATCATGTAGATACACATACATAAATATAAAATGGAGCAGATACATTATGCATCACACATACATTCCTAAATGCACACATAAATATATATACATGCATACATATTTACATGTACACATTTACACATAGACACATATACATATATACATGTACACATCACGTATACATGCCTACATGCACAAATGTATACTTATACATGCATACACAATTATAAACACTCGCATATATTACATGAATACATTAATATTTTACACAAATGCATATGCATATATACACATGTGAATACTAACACATGTATACATATATCAAACATATGCACACATATTCATATACATGAAATACATATATATGCATACTAACACATGTATACATATAATACACATGAATACACACACATATGCATACATACATGATAAAAATTTTCTCCTCGAAGATAAAGCTATATATAAAATAATTAAGCATACCCTCAAGCTTCATGTTCTAACTTAAAAGAACATGATTTCATCTCTCTAGTAGGATTCATCGTTATTCAAGTTGAATAAAAAATCTATTATCTGATATCCATTTAGAAGCTTCAAGTTATTGATCGATAACTAGAGCAGAATTTACTATCTAATCATTTTGGTAAGATATCAATATAGTCTCATCTTCATTATCCTTATTGATTTCATTTATTTCTTCTATTGTTAAATGTGTGTTCTCATGAGTCACATCATCTATTGATGGATTAATATCGATTTCTGGTAATTCATATTCCTCATTAGTAGAATGAGCATGTAGAGTATTATCCTCTTCATCAAAAAGATTAGTATCATTAACACATATAATTATTTTAATTTCTCTTTCATATGTTGATATATCACTATCTGATGTTGAATCATAAAGAGGACTTTCTTCAATCTCTCTAACAATAAAATGTTTAAACAATGACCTACCTCTAGGTTGAACATGAACATTAGGAAAAAAAGTGAACTCTGCATGGGCCTTTAGGCTTAAGGAGTGATTAGTGATGGACCAATGAGAAGAGGGTGGTGGACACAGTCTAGTCCCTTAATCACCTAGGCTAGGCATAGGCTTCCCTTGTTTTTATGTGGTCAAACATGGAAAAACCACGTAGAACTAGTGGGTTTTCCTTTGAGAGTAGTTTTGAAAAGCTCGAATTTCATTTATATCCATTGGATTGCCCTCAAGATCTAAAGGCTTAGATGAAAGAGCAAAAGTCAAGGCAACTATGATCCTTGACCCTTGGATTAGATTTAAAACAATGGCTCAGATCATGTGAATGATGCAAACAACGCCAAACATCGTGTGCCCTTGGATGAAGAAATCAATCCGACGGCTCTATTTGAATTCCGATTGGGAAAGGCGCCTTCATTTGCTAGCCATTGGATCTGATGATCATCTCATGGCTGAGGATTGTCTTCACAGTGGAATTGGTGCCTTTGTGCGTGGACCATTCGATGGAGTCTACATCCAACGCTCGAGATTACTTCTGCATTTTCGCTCAGCCCCAAATGCGGACGGCGGTCAGATTTGGGAAGATCCTATGGCCAAGATTCTTGCAGAGCCTATGAGAAAAAGAATCGGTGGAGAATCTCTTGATTCACGTGCACATCAGAGTCTCTCTCTATATTTTCCTCCCCTTTAATCATGGCCATTAGATGGAAGGATCCAAAGGCCACAACATTTTCATTTCTAGAATTCAAAGACAATTTTTCATGAAATACTAATATATTCTACAATACCACTGGTGGTTTTCTATGGCTCCTTAATCTCTTAGATTAAGCTTTTTAATCCCTAAAAATTAGGAATCCTTACAAGGCCCATGCAGGGTTCACTTTTTCCCCTAATGATGACTTGCCACCAAGGGTGAGCATCTGGGTTTTTATAAAAAAAAATGCTTGTTCAATTTGCCTAGGAAGAATATATGGTTCTTTAGTAGATCGCATTACCTTGGAAGAATCAATTGCCCAAAAGCCAGATAATTCCTTTCTTAATAATTACTACCTTTATACTAGGCTCGAAACTAGTCAACCTTCAAAATGACCTATCAAAATATATAAAAACAGAAACCCATTATTAGGTGCTTTAAAAAATAACTAACTCTATCATAAAAAATATAAACTTTTTTCTACCTATTTGAATGTACGGAATGAAATTTTGTAGATACAAACAATAGTTCCTACGTAACCAAGTTCTCCATCTATAAGGTTTGTGTCTTTTGAGCTAGCATGTGATAGTTGCTTGACAGAAGCAACAATACTAGAATCCTCTGTTTTACGTAAAGAATCAATGGCTTTGATTCTAATATGTTGTCCAAAAGCCCACATATTAGTGAACATTTGAGCCTACAAAAGAAATTAAATTAGTAAATAGAAACTAATATACATATATAAAGAAAACATAATATTATTTAAATCAAATTACCTTTCATTCATAACCTATCATTAACTCTCTCTGCCCATATGAGATTTCTTCATTATGGCGTTGGCGTGTTGCAAACAACTATATAGCCAATCCGTGAAAGAAGATATATTTGTAATCTCATTATTGTTGGGATTACGTCTATATCTTTTGTTTCTTTGCCTTTTACTTTGGAGACTTTGAAGTTCCTATTCGTAGTTGCTAAGGAATACTTGCATGCATTCGTTATTATATGCTACAAAAGTAGAAACATCATTTTTTTCTTGAAATATAAATAAAAATGAAACTCCCTTACTTGATAATACCTCATCTGTTATTTTTGAAGAAGACTCCTTGGTCCATGCACGTGGAGCTTCTTAATGGACTATTTCAAGGTACTCACTAACGTAATATATGCACTCTTCAAGCATCCAACCCTTTGCCATGGATCCTTCTGGTTTCGCTCTTTGTTGCACATAACATTTTAATATTCCCATAAATCACTCGACCCAAAACATCCATCGAGTGTTGACAACACGTGCAATCTCTATTTCATCTACAAGATGGACTAATAAATGAACCTAAATATCAAAAAATGAAGTAGAAAGCTCTTTCTCCATCAAAGATAATAGCTCTTTGCATTCATGTTTTTTTTTGGGATCGAATTTTTGTCAATCTCTTTTGATGTAATCCACCTATACATATCATAAAAAAATTATAATGAATTTACTTCAAAAATTAAAGATATCCAATATTCATACATATTAAATATAAAAGTATCATAATTACCTTATAAGCGATCCAAGACGATAGATCACATCTCGTACTCCTCTCGTTGTACATCCATCGATAAACAAAGGTAAAATATGTTTCAAAAAGTTATGCGAGTCATGGGTCTTTAACTGAGATAAGCTCTTATCATCCATAGTAAACATGTTTTGGAAAGGTGATCCATATCTTGTAGGAGGCCTAATCAATTGAATCCTATTGTTGATAATCTGTATCTCTTTTGTTGTAAGTACCCAAGGAGCAGGTGCATAAGTCGTTTCCTCTCGATGTCTATCAAAAATTGGCCATAACTTTGGTTTTGAGTTTTGATGTTTCAAATCATTCCTTGATGCTAAGGTATCTTTTAGTCCAAGAAGATGTTGCCATAATGAATAACCAATATTCTTGTATATATGCATAGGATTAAGAAGATGAAATACTTTTAACTCTTTCAAGTACTCCAAAAAATACCATATTGATATGTTCTCTACGAGTGCCAATTTTCCTTTACCTCTCTTCACATACTCATTATCTTCATCATCACTGAAGATTTTTGATTCTGGATCTATCAGAGGTCCATCTGTCCATTTTTATACCAATCCATAGGCATCATAGGTTTTGGACACTCACATATTTCAAGCTTTCCATTAAAATGTATCACTTCTCTTTTAGATCTGAATGCATGATCATCAGGCAAGAATCGTTGATGTCGAAGATAAATATTTTTGTTGAGATTCTTACTATAGATTGATCTCAACCAATCACCACAATATGGACAAGGTTTATAACCCTTAGTAGATATTCCTGCATCATGAAAATGATAAAAATATAATTAGATTAAATCATATTTATTTATATGCATATTGAATTAAAAAATTACATCAACACCTGAACAAACACCATATCTTGGAAAATTGTGAATAGTCCAAGCCACAATACCACGAATCGTAATATATTTCATTGATGCTTTTTGATACATCAATGACATTAATACCTCTCCATAACTCTTGGAGATCGTCAATGAGAGGAGCAAGATATATATTCATATCTTTAACTTGTCTTTTGCCTGGGATTAAAAGTGAAAGCATTAAATGTTCCTTTTTAATGCTAAGATATGGAGGAAGATTGTAGTTTATGACTACCATTGGCCATGTTGACCATTTACTAGATTTCATGGAGAATGCATTAACCCCATCTAATGCAACTCCTAACTTTAGATTCTATGGATTTTGTGCAAATTCACGCCATGTAGAATCAATATGCTGAAAAGCAACACTATCATGAGGAATTATGATTATTCCATCAGTACTTTTATGATCATGTCCCCATGTCAAAAGCTTTGAAAATTCAAGGCTTTGAAAGATATGTCTAATCCGTGGAGCCAATGGAAAATGTCTCAATACCTTTTTTGGGATTTTACCTTCTTCGTCCTTATATTGAGGAGATTGACATTTGGGGCATGTCAAAGAGTCTGCATATTCACCTCTATATAAAATACAATTGTTAGGACATGCATGTATACATTGATAATCTATACCAAGATTGTTGATTATCTTCTTCATTTCATCATGTGAGGTAGGAAGAAGATTCTGACTTGGTAAAAGCTTTTCAGATAATAACCTGTAAGTTGATCAAAAAAAGATATATTAAAAAAAGTAAATAAACAAATATACATATATATATATATACGTGCATATAATTTTATATAGGTGTATGCTTATGTGTATGTGGATGTGTATATGCATGTGCATGCATATACATATGTGTATGTGTATATGTATATATGTATGTATATGTGTTTTATAGGTGTATATGTATGTGTATCTATGTATGCATATGTGTATGCATATATCTATATGTATGTGTGTATGTATGCATGTATGTATGTGTATATATGTATGAATGTGTATGTATGTATGTATGTATATGTTTGTATGCATGTGTAGCTATGTATATTTGATTTTGTTTTTAATTTCTTTTGTATATGGTGGTTTGCAGATTTTCATATCTAGACCAGTTGTGAGTATAGGGGAGCTGTGAAAGCTGCCCTATACTCACAACTGGAAGTGGCCATAGTAGGATGCTTCTTGCTCAACCAAGATATACATGAGCTACCAAGCATGAAGCAAAAGCCACTAGCAGACAGACGAGTGTCATAGCAACCAACTATTCTAAGTCAGAAAAAGCATGCAAATCTGGTGGTAGTGATCCCCCCTTGGGATAAAACAACCCAAGTAGCCAAGTACCACTCAAGTAGCGAAAGATGCGCTTAACTGCCTTCCAATGCTTGACACATGGGCAATGCATAAACCTGCTCATCTGTGAGACAGCAAACTAAATATCTGGCCGAGTAATGCATAAGTAAATCAGGCATCCAATAGCCTGCTGATAGAGGACAACATCAAATGCATCTCTAGCATCATGAAGACTCAATCATAAAACTGTCTCCATAGGAGTGGCAATATGCTTACAGTCTTCAAGGCCAAAACGTTGCAATAATGTGTCAATATATTTCATTTGACACAAAGCCATTCCACCATCAACTTGCATAAATTGCCCAAATAGTGATGCAAATACCCCAAATCAGACATCTCAAATGAGGCATGCAAATCAGCCTTAAAATCAGCAATATGTGTCTCAATAGGACTAATGAGTAGCATGTCATCAACATAGACAACAATGATTAGAAGCACATCATTATCACGCTTAACATATAAGGTGCTTTCAGTTGGACTGTTCTCAAAACCATGTGCAATCAGATAGGAATGTATCTTCTCATACCAAGCACGTGGTGCTTGCTTTAAACCACACAATGCCTTCTTTAACCTGCACACCTGGTTTTTATGCCCTTTCTACACAAAGCCACGGGGTTGAAAAACATACACTTCTTCATGCAAGTCACCATTCAGAAATGCAGTTCTAATGTCCAACTAATGTACATTCCAACCATGATGGGTTGCAAGTGCACAGATGCTCCGAACAGTAGTCATACAACATGTAGGTGCAAAGGTCTCATCAAAATCAATGCCTCTTTCATGTGCATAACCCTTTGCAACAAGCCTAGCCTTATACATGTCAACTGTTCCATCAGGCTTATGCTTCAACTTGTAAACCCACTTAGTGTCAATGGCCTTCTTGTCAGGAGGCAAGTCACATAAAGACCAAGTACGGTTCTTTATTATAGCATCATATTCAGATTTCATAGCAGCCATCCAATCTTTTAAATTTTGTGCTTCGTCAAATGAAACAGGCTCATTCTCATCACAGAGACTAGATGCAACCATAGCATAGCAATCTAATGCAAAGAGGCACTATGAGAGCCTGATCAAGTATGATATGATAGAGGTGCATCTAATTTGCTGTCACGCAAAGTTTGCACTAGCCATTGTGGCATGTTTTTTTCCTCCTCAATGTCAGCTCTCTCATCAACAAGTGCATCATGTAAATATGCATAAAAAAAGGAATGATCTGCATCATCACATGAAACCTACAAAGGCTGAGAAGTTGCCTCATTAGGAGTAGCACTAGACTGTCCACCTGTAAAAAGAGGCAGCAAAGTATCATATATGTCCTTGGAGCTAACAAATGTCTCCTTAGTACATGAAAGCAATGGTTGAATAGCATCTTCCACAAAAAAAACATGACGACGAACCAAAATGTGTTTAGTCTGTGGATGATATAGACGATAGCCTTTACTTTCACAACTGTACCCAACAAAAATACATTTTACTCCTTTATCATCCAATTTTCTAGGATGTTGTTCAGGCACCAATGCATATGCCAAACAACCAAAAACACGCAGATGAGCAACAGATGGATTGCGATCATGCCAAGCCTCATATGGAGTGATAGACTGCAGTGCTTTAGTGGGACACCTATTAAGTACATATGCTGCACACATGACAACCTCAAGCGAGAAACTATGTCGTAAAGCTTGACTCTTGACCATACACCTTGCCATCTTCATGAGTGAGCTCTTCTTCCATTCAGCAACTCCATTCTGTTGAGGTATATACGGCTGTACACTGGTGTTTTATCCCATGTTCAGCGAGAAATGCATTAAAATCAGAAAACATATATTCCTCCCCTCGATAAGAACGGAGGGTGCCCATTTTACATGCTAATAGATGTTGAGCCAAAACCAAAAACTGTTTGAAGCACATGAACACTTTGGACTTTGCCTTCAATGGATATACCCATGCATGCCTGGAAAAATCATCAATGAAATTCATGAAGTAAAGCTAATTTCCAGAAGAAGTTGTCTGCATAGGACCATAGACATCACTATCTACAAGCTGCAATTTCTAAGTAGCCCAAATTGAACCATCTTTTGGAATTGAGGAACACTGCATTTTGCCCAAAATACAGCCTTCACAAACATGTTTTCCAGGTGCCTCAAGTTTGGGCAAAGAGGATACCATTTCAGATTTCTGCAAGCATAGCAAACTAGCGAAATTCAGATGACCAAAGTGTGCATGCCAAAGCTTTGCATCTGAAATATCCTGAGAATCATGTACTACACATGTCGAATCATTCACAGATCTTTCATAGTCTATGAGCTTATACATCCCACGACATAAAATGCTAGAAGCAATAATCACGTCGCCATTTGATAGATCATGAATTGCACACCTGTCATCAACAAATTTCACAACCAAACCAATCTTGGCTAATGTAGAAATTGATAACAAATTTTTCTTGATCCCTGGCATAGACAAAGCATCTGAGAAAGGGAAAGAACTACCATCAGCAGTAGTCAAAATGATCTTACCAACTCCCATAACAGGATAAGAGGAGTTGTTGGTGCATGTAACAATATTCTCTGTAGGGGCAGGCTCGAGAAGAAACTGCTCATGAGAAGATGGGTCAAAACTGCAAACAGTAGTAAATGCCCATTCTTCTTCCTGCACAAGATTACCAGACTCCGTTTTTTGTGTAGACGCTTCTACAACAACCATTCCAACCTCTTTCTTCTTTGCCTCTTTAGCAGCGAGTTTTGGCCAGTTCTTTATGATATGATCATTCCCTTTACAATACTTACAAAAAAATTTCTGCTTTTTTGATTTTTTCTCAACTTTATCTTGGTTGTTTGAATGTGCAGCATTTGCAGATTTTTGCTTACTAGTAGAAGAGCTCCATTTTCCTTTGCCCTTTTGACTAGTGAGGAAAGCTTGATCTGCAACACACATAATGGACCTCTTCTGCCTGGACTGATCTTCTTGCAACAGAACAGAGACTAACTCCTCAAATGACAAGGCATTTGGATTGGCTTTCATCATCAACCGAAGAGTAGAAGCAAAACTCTAATATGAATCAGGAAGACCATTCAGAACGGTCTGCACAAGTGAGCTATTTGGTATAACCTCAACAATAGAAATCAACTGTTCCTTCAAGTCTATGATCTTTGTTAGAAAATTTTCCATAGTATCACCTTCATTCATGTGCTCACTCTCCAACTATTTTCAGAGGTAAGCAATACGAGCCTCATTCCTAGCTTGGTACAATGTGGTAAGTGTATCCCAAGCATCCTTAGCTCTTTTGCACGAGCGAATGTGAGGAATAATGGCATGTTTGACAGACAAAGATATCAATGCATCTGCTTGAGCATCTTTGCCATCCCAACGGATCTGCTCTGCAGTAGGTGCAGCAGAAACCATAGCACGAACATGAATATGCAGAATACCATCATCTTCAACACCTTCTGCATACGCTTCAGTACCTACAGTTGTAACAGTTGCAGGTGTGATAGGACATTTTTCAACACCCTGCACAATGTTCCACAGTCCTTTTGCAACCAATACATGTCGCATCATATAAGCCCACAATGGTAGTTGGTATCATCCAACATATCCTCAACAGCCAACATAGGAAATACATCACTACTTTCAGCCATGGTGGGTGACTAAAATACCTTGATGCAGAAAATTGACAGTATCTCAAAAAGTTGAACAGAACTGCCCATACAAATTTTGCTAGACCTATAGCAGACTTCGAGACTCTTAGGCACAAAAAGACAAAATAGCCTCCACAAGCATTGCGATAGTGCATTTGGAGTCCAAAACCAGCTCACATCATGATTTTGGAACCACATAGCGAAGCTGCTTTGTTCTTTGAAATAGCGTGAGTATGCTCACCAAATTTTGTGCGAATCTGAGACTACAATCAGAGAGGTGTAGACGACACCCTAGATGAAGCGGCGACCTACTCTAATACCAATTGTTGGAGCTAGACATCTGGGGAAGCATGCCAACAACACAAGGAAGAAGAAGAAGCTTGGAGGATGTATTAATAGAGAATGTACAAAGATTAGTAACCCATTAGGGCAATAGGTGTATATACAAGCTAGGGGAAAAAACCTCCTAAAGAGGGAAAAAAGTGCCTCGACGGTCCTAGAGTGTTCACACACATCACTACCTAAATATATCAACATGTCCTAGTGCAATTCATCATATCAACCCATAACGAAAAAGGTAAAAATTTAGGCTATTGTTAATGTTGCTATAAGAAGGGTTTGAGATTGCCTACACAATAGGTGGGTGACCTATTTCTATTTTGTTATTGGCCCCATGATTATAAACAATTACAAGAGATTAAAAAAAACCATGATGCACAAAGAATCCTCTAGCCTCCTTCCCATCTAAATCTCCCTATTTAGCAAGTATGTTCCCACAGTTAGAAGTGTTAAAGGACAAGAAGGCCAAAGAAAGGGAGTAGAAGGATCAAGGAGATAGAACCATCATGCAGATCAGACAAAGAATACGCCTAATCAATTTTTCATAGATTATTTTCAATCAAGAGTGATTTTTATCACTACACAAACATTGTAAATATCATTTTTGATAGTTATAACTCCATTTTGTTCATGCCAAGGATTCCTTCAGCTTGAGGAGTATTAGAAGTGTCTACATACTAATTTTCATGATTTTTACACTATATTTGAGCCCTCAAATAAGCCCTCAAACCTTATTTTTAACTACACCTAAGACTAGGTCTTGATAGGTCCAAAGCTAATGGAAAACTATAAAAAGAGCTAGAGAGATCATTTCTGAGGTTGACTTGGTAGAGATTGAACCTTTGTAATAGAGCTCTTTTGAAATTCAAAGCATTCCATTGTTTGACTCTTTTTTCTTGCCTTGTTTGCATGTGTGCATGTATGTGTCTGCAGGCTCTCGTTTTGTACCTGTTTATTGACCCATCAGAATTCCTTTTGAGTTTATAGATCCATCTAGATCCAATCACCTTCATGGACTCTTTCTTTGGTACTAGTTCCCATGTGTCACCTTCTTTGAGTGCTTCAATCTCCTCATCCATAGCTTCTTTCCATTCTGTCTTGGTCTTTGCTTCTTCATATGATCCTCGTTCTTCAATTGGCAAGTCTTTGGTAAGATAAACAGAATGTTTAGTAACAAGAGATGTATCATACCCATATTTGATAGGTATTTTGCTCTCCCTTTGTGATTTTCTGATTGATTGATTTGAAGATTCAGGTATGTCTTCAAATTTCTTCATCTTGAGTTTGCCCTTGGACTTCCATGCCTTGAATTCTTCAAGATTGATAATGTCTTCATCATCTGAAGTGGTGTCTTCATTCTGAGTAGGTTCCTCCTTAGCAAGACTTTGAAACTCCTCCTCCAAGTCATAGGGTAGTTTAAACTTCCTGCATTCATTCTCATACCAAGAATCATTTTCATCAAAGACAACATCTCTACTAACCATGAATCCATTATTTGAAGGGTTGTAGAACCTGTACCCTTTCTGGTTTAGATCATATCCAATAAAGATACACTTCTCAGCCTTAGGGTCTAGCTTACCTCTTATCTGAGAAGGAATGTGTACATATGCTACACATCCAAATATCCTGCAATGATCAAGTGAAGGTCTCTTACCATGCCATGCTTCATAAGGAGTCATCCCATCAAGTGACTTAGATGGTAACCTATTTATGAGGCAAGTGGTAGTAGATACACTCTCTGCCCATAAATAGTTAGACAATTTCTTCTCATTCAACATTGACCTAGTTGTTTCAACAATCAACCTATTTCTTCTCTCAGCTACCCCATTCTGTTCAAGAGTATATCTTGTGGTGATTTCTCTCTTGATTCCTCTGTCCTACAAGAATGCTTCAAACTCATTGGAGAAGTACTCACCTCCTCCATCTGACCTTAGCCTCTTTAGATTCTTCCCTTTCTGATTCTCAACAAGTGCAAGATATTTTTTAAAACACTTGAACATTTCATCTGTATGCTTCATAAAGTACAATACAGTCCACCTGCTATAATCATCAATAAAAGATACATAGTACCTTGATCCTGATATTGAGGGGTCTTTGCTTGGTCCCCATACATCTGTATGGACAAGCTCTAGGTAGTCCTCATGCATGTAGCCTTTCCTTGAGAAGGGTAACCTGTGAGACTTGCCAAACTGACAAGCACCACATTTATATATCATGTGTTGTTTGGACACATTTGGTATTCCAATTACACATTGATCCATATATATTTGCTTCAAAGTTCTTTCTCCTACATGCCCTAATCTTTTATGCTAAATCTCAAGCTCTGAAAGTGTTTGATCTTTATAATTGTAGAGTGCAATATTCTTTGTATCTTCTAGCTCAAAAGTAAAAAGTCTACCTGTCTTTTCTCCTTTAGCAATCCTTTTGAACCCCTGCGTGGGATCTTCCACAAATGCTCCAAATTGATTGAACCTCACCTGCAAACCTTTTTCCACAATCTGTCCAACACTCATCAGATTTTTGGTGATGGTTGGTACATATAGTACCCTACTCAACAAGTTCTGATTTCCACCACAAGTCTTAACATTTCCAACTTTAAATACTGAGTGCTTGGTTCCATCACCTGTTTGTACTTGAGGTTTACCTTTTGGTTCTTCAGGGTCAGAGAGTAGAGATACATTGCGAGCCACATGATTTGAGCATCTTGAGTCAATGTAGAAGAGGTGGTCATCATTTGTACCTGGTTTTGAAGTCATGTTCATAATGAGAAGAGAATCATCTTGCTCTTCTGTATAGTTGTTGTAGTCTTTTCTGGATTTGAATCCTCCTTGGTAGTTGCCATTGTAGTTGTTGTTATAGTTGTTGTTGTAGTTGTTGTTGTACCCTTGACGATGGTTGAATCTACCTCTTGATTGTGAGTATCCACCTCTTTGATATCCTCTTCCTCTCTGATTCTTATAGTTCTTGAAACACTCATCTGTAGTATGATTTGATAAACCACAAATGTTGCATGGTGAGGAGTTATAGGGTCTCCCCCTACCTTGCTTACCTCCTCTGCCCCTTCCTCTTGATGATCTACCTCTCCCTGCATAGTTGGCTTAGGAGGTAGTGCCTTCATCCTCTATCTTCTTGTTCTTGCCTTTATCTTTAGACTTACTTTTATCAGTGTATAGGGCCAAAGAGCTATTAGCTTTGGATGAGTCTCCATTCTTGTTGAGCTTGGCTTCATGAGTGAACAATTGCCCAATGAGAGTTGTAAGATCTGGAATTTGCATGTCCATGTACAGGTCCCTGGCAGTGGTGAAGCTTTCCCATTTGTCATCAGCTTTAATCCCATTGATCACTTGTCTTACTATCTTCTCTTCTTCAATCTCTTCTCCTATGCTTGCTAACTGATCTGCTACATCTTTAGTCTTAGTCACAAACTCTGAAATAGCATGCTTAGGTTGCTTCCTTAGTGTGGTGAATTCAATCCACAATTGGTTTTTTTTGGCCCTTGTGTTGGAAGAAAAATAGGATGACAAGGTTTCCCAAGTCTTTTGGGATGTCTTATAGTTTCTAATGTGAGGCAAAAGAAAATCAGAAATGGAGTTGAGTAAGTAAGACCTTGCTAATGCATCCTTGGCACACCATGTGTTGAGCTTTTCATGTTCTTCCTTGGTTGGTAGTCCTCTGGTTTTGAATGAGGGCAATTCCTCATCTCTTGAGATGTATCCATAAAGACTCCTTCCTTGTAGGTATGTATTCATCCTTAGAGACCATGCGTGATAATTGTTCGTGTCCAATTTATCAATAAATGAAGGAAGACCATCTCGCATTTTACCTTGACTAAGCTCTGATACCACTGTTTGGAATGATGGATGGACACTTCAAGAGGATGAGTAGATACTGCCAAATCCTGCTTTGTACCAGTCCTTTGATGCTTCAGAGTTGATAAGTGGACCCTTTTAGCTTTCCAATGACACCATAAAATGGCCTATGTCCTTTGGAAGTGATGTATGAAAAGATAGAATCAAAACAGACAACTTTGAACTTCAAGCCTTCAAGAAAACCTTCTATTTTTTACTATACACCTGCTGTATCTTTTGCTCAATATGACTAGCACAGTAGGAATCGGAAAAATTCCTTCTAGGGGTATCTAAGTAGCTTAGCAAGCTAACTATTCCAAGTGATAACACTTAAAAATATTAATTATGCTCCGAGAAATCAATTTAGCAAGTAAACCTTTACTCCCGATTTTTTAGGATTGTGCAGACTTTCAATAGTGATCACTTCATCCCTTTTTTCTCTGAAATGGCTGAATAGAATTCCTTCAAATTTTTGTAGACGTAGATAACTTTGAGCTGGTTCCAGCAAGCTATAGATCTTTGAATTTGGTAAAGAAATGAGTGAGATATGATCTCCACAAGTTGACAGACTTTCAGGCATTATGACAGAGAACTCAGAAATGAACAATGTAGATATATGTATTAATGAACATTATTGTACAATGCCATAGGCATTAATATCATTGCCTAATGGTGTAGATAGGTGTGGACTAGAGTATAGGCCTCACACACACACACACACTCAGAATTGATAATGAGAAGCTCGGGATTGATGAGTCTTACCCGTGACTTTTTTCTAGAGGTTTATATAGATGTTCACTTTCAATTTGAATTTGAATTCAAATTGTTGGCTCTCTCTGATAAGTAATCCTCCATTATAGGAGATATTCCATCAATCAAAGCTAACTTTTCCACGAGTTTTTTTGGTAGGTGTTTACAAAGATTCCAAAGTCAGATGTGACTTTTACAAGAAGTAAAAAGGGTAATTATCTTCTAGCATTGGTTCCTATGCTTCTTCATTTATGTATGGACTACAAGCCAAATGTGTAGGCTTGTGAATTGCACCAACAATCAAGAGAGAAGCGACCTGAGGTCTGAAGCAATATTAACCCCCTCAATCAACTTTTATCCTAGGGTAAGCATGCCTAATGGTATTAAGTAATCAAGGTGATGATAAGCACAACATTATCAATAACACCCATCATATTAAGAGAGGTATCATGCAATAGTTGAAATATAGATACTTTGCGGTAGTTCTAAGTATGTTCAGAGTTGTGTGAGTCAAAAGATTGTATTGATAGAGTAGTCAGAACGAAAGGAAAATTTGGAGGTGGTTTAGAGAAGACAGATATGCATGGTGTCATATGGATTAGCCTGTCAAAAGGTATAACTGGTGTCTGAAACAACTGTAAGAGCCATCTGAACATAGCAAAGAAAGAGAGAATTCAGAGAGAGTATTGTTGCATCAATCCCCCCCCCCCATGAGGTGAACTAAGATTTTTTTTATAGGCTTCAATCATTATTTTTATCTGTGTTATTCTCTCAGAAAAGACGCTGCCATCGTTATACATATCACAAAAGAACAACCGCCAAAGTTGTCGGTTGAGGAAAAGTGGGTGCATCATTTTTATTAGCTTTGCTTGTTACATGGACCCGATTGCTCAAAGATAATCTTGACAAAGCGACGCTTAAAATAGCCAATGTTAATTGAACTGTCTCTTATGCTCAAAACGATCCAGTGTCGAGATCCAACAATGCTCATTTCAAATGGGAGTGAGGAGGCATGGCAAGAGTAGATAAAAAAATACACTCATTGCAATGATTTGTAACCCACTTGTAAGTGTGCAAGTCACAGTATGCCACAAAATAAATTAACTACAATATCAACCATAAACGCAATAAATTAACTACAATATCGACCAAAAACACAATCTGACCAATCTTATCAATCCACCATAAGTGTGTTGGAAATCCTCTTCAGTGATCCGTGTGCGATAATAACTTGTTGTCAAGAGCATCATAGAGGATGCATTCCTTGCATCTTTTCCATATGTTCAAGTAAGACATCATCCTTGAATTTGATATACTCTTGCTACATCAACCTATGTCCATGCTTCAGGGTTCGGTTCAACTGATTTTTTTGGTATCAATATCTCCTGCCCAATCTGAGACATAGTATCCGACCAAAGATGATCCTTCTTCATAAAGAATACCATAATCAGTAGTTCCTTTCACATACCTGGGTATCTGCTTGCGAAGTACAAGAAACCCTAATTAATCAAGTGCAAACATAGCTAGAATACCATTGTCAAAAAAAACCTAAGGAAATAAAATATAAATTGGTCACCAAAAAACTTTTAAGTGTGATAAAAAATCAATTATTTATCACAATGCAAAATAGTGGACAAGATGTGACAATTGAAGTAAAAAAAAAACAAGTGATTGATACAAAAGGACACCGCAATGCAGTTCTACTCGAGAAATCGGGGTTACTTTATAAGGCTTATGAACCTTAGATCATGTAGAAATCTAAGCTCAGATAGACATAGCACTAGATCTTATGAGGCTAGTGTCAACCATAGAGCTAGGTCATGGGCTCAGCCACTCATTGATTATCCCTATGTGCTGAGTTCAGGGACTCGTGACTTAGAGATGTCACATAGCATGGAGAGACCAATAGGTAGTTCATGTGTTGCATACCTAGAAAAGACAGAAAGGACATATAAGACTCAATTGGAATACATTAGGACCAATCGAGTAGGTGCTCAGATCTGTGAGGATGGTCTGAGAAGGTTTGTTGTCCAACTTAGGAATCCAGATAAGTGAGTTGAACTAGAAAACTGAGTGGTCAAGTTTGAAGAAGGCTCATACATTGATAAAGAAGGAACCATGTATGTGGTCACGAGCTTATCCGATAGGATAGATGAATTTGGAATTGTGATTCCAAAAACTCAGCTTGAAGACCTAGAACAAGGACACATAGGATGAATGCCTAGGACCCCTAGAGGCAAATCACTCTTAACCAGAATCATTACCCTAGAATGGATCTCCCAAGATAACAAGATCATAGAGTTAACCTTGAATAGAGAAATAGACAAGGAATTCTAGAGATATAAACCTGAATAGCCTAATGAAGTTGGGATAGTCACCATATATGAATTTAAAGATCTTGATAGGCTAGGAAAGGCAGTCTACTTAGACCACACCTCAGAGAGAGTGTTTGTGGTATGGGAGCATGGTAGGTGACTACACTTGGAAGGGTGAATTCTTCTTTCCCCAACCAAGATCAAGTGTATCTTTTGGCCACCAAGGAGCTGGAACATCGCAAGCTCATGGAACTCAGAAGGACAAGAGCAGAGACAAATCGGAAGTAAGTTTTACACTTGGAAGAGCAAGAATCGGAGCAGAAACAGGTAGAATCGATAATGAGATCCATAGAGGCCCTAGAATTCAAAGAGGGATGGATGTATTTCTCTTGCTAAGGCCCAGAGAACATCCTAGGATCTTGAGGCCTACATAGTTGGTTAAGTCCATGAAGAACTCCTTCGATGGCACAAGAGATCCATATGACCACATAAGAGAGTTTAGGCAAGTTTTGAGAGCTGAATAAGTTGAGTACTTGTTCACTCAATACAATGCTTTTGGCCTAAATCTCAAGAACACTGCCATGATTTGGTTTTAACCACTTTACCAGAGGCAATTCAGAAGCATTGACCAATTATTGAAGCCTTCATCACTGAATTTTCTATGAATGGCATGAGACACAACACCTCATCTCTTATGCATAGCTTCAAACAAACACCTTAGGAAGCAGTTTGACTTGTAGGCATATGGTTTAGATAGTACTTTTAGAGATGCCCTATTCTAGAGTCACCCACACAAACCAAACAAGTGGCTTTGTTCCTAGATGGTTTGTTAAGTACCAAATTGAGGTCTTATGTGTACTTGAAGGAACATAGATCCACATAACAGTGTGTATGCATGTGCATAGACATTGAGGATAATCTAGGTGATGAATTGGAGCTTTCAAAAATCTATAAGGATTTGGATAGCTCTATTAGTCTCACCTCCAAACCATCGACATCTATTGAGGAACTTTTCAAGAAGGTAGCTTTGAAGTTAGGTGTCTCTAGCTAGCATACGCCAAGATTTGTCTCACTAAAATGATGCTACGATTGTGTAGGAGACCATATGGCTAATGTGTGCCCAATCATGGCTCAACTCCAAGCGAACCCTAATAGCCAATATTGCACAATAGAAAGGAGATACACTAAACACACCGCACAAGATTTCCCATATAACAAGTAAGTTGTTAGGCAACACTACCCTCAACCATAACAACAGCAAGGAAGAAACCCAAACTAGCATCTACCACAACAATATTTTAAGCATCAGCAACCTTACTAGCCACCCTATCAAGCTCAACCAAGTCTAGTGTTGGTATAACAACCTCCACCTCCAACCAATGTGATCCTAGTGAAGGATGGAGCTGCTGAAGAAAATTTGAATAGGGCTTTAATGCTAGCATCACCATTGACTTTAGAAAATGATATGAATAGTCAGAATTTGGACTCGGCTTGTATGGATAGTCCGTTGACTTACTATATGGAGTCACCAGAGCATAAGGAGACTTACCCTTATGAAAACCCTAATGAGCCAACTTGGGAGCAAGAATACTGCAAATCCTAACTGTAGGCCCCAACCAAGACAAATAAGACCCCCAACACCGACAGGACAATGCTACAAATGCTAGGGACATCACTTCATTCATCATTTCCCTATACCTACACCTATGCAACCCCAATCAGTGACAATTCAAGGTTTTTGTCCATACTGTGGGAAGAAGCACCTTTTATGGGACTGCCTAAGAATCCTAACAATATGCCAAAGATCACTCCTATTAATGCCATTAGGTTAGGAGTAGATTCTAATGGAAGTGTGACTTCTACTACCCTAGTGCAGGCAGTCACTAGAGCTCAGGCATTACAACAAAGTCAAGGCTTAGGTCAAGAAAAGATCTTGGAGGTTAGTGAGATTGGGAGTCTAGCTAACAAAAGGACAAGAGCTTGGAAGGATAGTTGTGAATGAATGAAAAGATAATGGACAAAGAAAATGAGTAAAACTAAGGAAAGATTAAGAGAAGCAAAGCCAAGATAATCAAAATCACATCTCAAATGCACTCACAAAATCCACCATCCCCATCCATCCCAAACCTTCCTATTAATTCACCACCACATAGAGTAGGATCAGTCTTAGCAGATCCTACTCCCAAGGATTTCGACATGATGCTTAAAGCCTATTAGGCCATAATCGAAGAAGGGCCACATGTGAGAGAATATAAAAAATGTTATCCTAGAGCCGACCTAGAAATTGAAAGGACAAAGCTCTGTGCAAAGATGGTAGAACTGACACAAAGTAGTGTAGGATTAGGGAACCAATTCCTTGTATTTGCAATATTCAGGTGTTACAACTAAAGTCAATCTCAAAGACTACTCTCATAGAGACATATCCCCTATATGGAAGTGTTAGGGCAAACCAGCACTTAGGCCAGCAAGAATGAAGTTACAGATTATGGATGGTCACATAGAGAGGCCCTTAGGACTGCTAGAAGGGATAACTCTCACTACTTAAGGTGTAGAATTTGAGCATAATTTTGCCATATGTGGCTTTTGCAAAAACTAGGACTATGAGATAATTTTGGGAAGACCATTCATGTGAAAGTTGTAGGTAGTGTAGGATTAGGGAACCAATTCCTTGTATTTGCAATATTCAGGTGTTACAACTAAAGTCAATCTCAAAGACTACTCTCATAGAGACATACCCCCTATACAATGTAATCCCATCCATAAGGCCACAAATGACACATAGTCTATGCATTCCATAGGATCACGATCCTCATGGATGCATGAAGACACTCACTTATGGATGTGCCAAGTTGTAGTAGAATAAGAGAAAAGAGAAAATGCCAGAGAGGTAGGTATGAAGGAAACTTATAGATAAATTAGAGACACAACCTATGCACCTATAATATGTTTGGACAAAGAGGTTGAACCTCATGGTTGGGCAAAATTTCTAGCCATGATGGATGTAGCTATCAATGAAAATTAATGGAAACCCCACTATGACAAATTAAGATGTCTATGAGATTTTAGTTTTCACTATAGAACCAATCATGTGTGATTCCGTTATCAAAGAGTGCAAGCCTAGTACGGAAAAACTTGAACAAGCAAGTGACTTGGATTTAGAATCAATTATTATGGATCCTTTTTTGTGCATCAGAAGAGGAATACTTGTATGTAGTTGAAGAGAGCTTCCAAACGATGTGAGGTTAACCATGCATGTGATCAATATGAGTGAAGTCAAGAAAAGGAGGAAGAGAGAACTCCCACCAGAAGAGGAAGAATCTTTATTTGACGTCCTTGAGAATTTTAAGAAGTATGAGGTAGAGGATAGGAAATTCATGACCAGAATGCCTAAACAAGAAGCACTCATAGGGGTGTCCTTTGGTTACAAAGAGATGATGAAAAAAATTATTATGACCATAGAAGAAGGTGAAGATAGATGCACCTATATCGAACACGACCAAACTAAAGAAGAGGAAAAGGAGTTGGCATATTTATTAAGAGAATATAGAGATGTGTTTGCACGGACTTGTAAGCACCTAAAAGGAGTAGACCATGATATATGCTCACATAGAATTCTCATGACCTCAAAAGACAAACCTTCTAAGTAGAATCCATACACCTATAATGGCAAATATGCTACCAAGTTCAAGGAAGAGATAGATCGATAAATTGAAGTTGGATTTATCTACGAAATTGAGCACACTGAATGAGTATCACCCATTGTAGTGGTGACCAAAGAGAATGGCAAGTTACGTGTATGCATTAACTTAAAGAAGGTTAGCACAAGCACTATTAGAGATAGTTGTCCACCCCCTATCATTGAGAACCTATTGGAAGGAGTAGCAAGCAAGGAATTATACAACTTCCTTGATGGGTTTTGTGGCTACAATCAAGTGGCCATAGCCCCAGAAGACCATCATAAGGCAGCTTTTACCATAGAATCGGACATATTCGCATTTTGGGTAATGCCAGTTGGTCTTATGAATGCTCTTGATACCTTCCAAAGGTTGATGTGTTATGTATTTAAAGTGTTCTTGTGTAAAAACTTGGAAGTCTGTGTCGATGATCTATGTGCTGGTTCCAACATTAGACAAATACATATACATGAGCTAAGGTAAATCTTTGACAAATATAGAGAATATCAGGTTTGCCTAAACCTAGAAAAGGGTGTTTTTATGGTCAAGCAAGGCAGGATTCTAGGACACATAGTGTCAAAGAATGGAATATCCACGGACGAGGATAACATTAGAGCTATTGAACAGCTACCTAGGCCAAATAATGTCAAGAAAGTAGAAGCTTTCGTGGGGCATTGTAGCCATTATCCACATTTCATTCATATGTATGAGGTCATTGCAAAGCCTTTGTACAACCTTTTTACTAACTTTGAGTGGACAGAAGAATGTGAAAACTCCTTTAATGAGCTTACACGATGATTGTGTTCGGCACCAATCTTGACTATACCTGATTGGAACAAGCCATTTCATGTCCATATGGATGCATCCAATTGCGCAATTGGGTGTGTACTAGCATTACCTACTGGTGAAGGTAATGTGGTATGCCCATTGCTCATGGCAATAGACAACTGAATATGGCTGAATGAAATTATACCACTATTGAAAGAGAAGGATTAGGCATGGTATATGCGGTTGACATGTTTAGACAATATTTTCTTGCAAATAAGTATAAATTTTTACAAACCATCAAGCACTACTATATCTAGTTTGAAAACCTTGCAATGTAAGAAAATTAGTAAGATGGTTCCTCTTCCTAATGGAATATGACTTTGAAGTTGTGGTAAGCAAAGGCAAGACTCACTTGAGAGCTAATCACCTTTCTAGAATAACTTTAGGAGAGCCCCTTGAAGGAGTATTATATGAACTTCCTAATGCTTAATTGTTTAATGTACATGTAGGGCCTGAATGGGCCAAGACTATAGTGCCTATTCTAATGTGTGGACCCAAGTATCCGGTATTGAAAGCAAAAGATAAAGAAGTAATGAGATCTCAAAAATATCACAAACTCGTAGGTAGTATATAAGTAGAACAACCAAGGCATAGTAGCTTGCTGTGTAGATGAAGATGAACATGTGAAATAGTTGCAATCAGCACATGTATGTTCACTACAACGACACCACTCTAAACATCAAACACTAGACACTCTTTGAAGATTAGGCAAATATTGGCCAACAATGGAAGCAGATATCCATAGGATATGTAAAGAATGCCTAATCTATGTTGTAAGACCACCAATGGAACATTTCACTCTGTATCAAGTGTTTATAGTGCCAAATTGGAGCGAACCTTTGGTAAGATTTTTGAGGATCAAAGAATTCCCTCAAGAGATGACAACGGTCGAATGAGACAAAAGGCCTAATTTGATGTGCACATCAAGGATAAGGGTTTGAAAGTAGGAGACTTAGTCTTGGTGTATACTGTGAAGCAACATGCAAGGAAACTAGAGAAGCGTGGCTATGGGCCAATGATAATTAATAGAATATCAGCAAAAGGAGCAGTCCAACTAAACATCCTGGAGGGTAATGTACTAGAAAGCTATATTAGCAGTTGTAGAGCAAAAATGTATCAAGAACTTCTCACTGAAGACATGCTTAGGTGACTCAACACTGCAAAGAAATGTAAGGAAGAGGAAAAACGAATTCAAGAAGAAGCTCAGGAAAAATCTCTAGAATGCATCTCTTGAATGAAATTGAGGAGATAGGGTAGATCAACCTAGGTTAGATGCTCATGAAAATCCTTCATATTCCATGGCCATGTGCCAAGCCTCAGGTGTAATTTCCCCTTGAATAATTGATACGTCCTTTTGTGACCCTAGAGGTAGGAGAAGGAAAGAGTGCAGGGACTGTAAGAGCCTTGATTGACTCAGGTGTAGCCACTAGTGCAATTAGAATTTCTTACTATCCAGAATCACAATTAAGTATAACTCCTATAGAATCATATCTCATAGGATTGGGAGGTGTGGAAACCCCTTGCATGGGCGAGATAGAGCTTCCCATCTACCTTCAAGATGTTCCATGAAATTCAAATGCTAGTGTGTCAAGATGAGGATCTTACAGAACCTCTTGTCTTGGGTCAACACTGGCTCTATGACCATGCAGTCAAACTGAATCTAAGAAGTTGACTTCTTCAAGTCTAGGTAAGTCAACACCTCATCACAATTGAGCTAGCAAACCAAGCATTCAAGGAACTAGGAAGAGCACCCACACCTGGTCCTTCTAGGAGCACACATGAAGATAATGATGCTCTTCTTGTCAAAAGTTCTATGATGCAAAACAAGACCACTCATGAAGGATTCATAGAAGCCATTATGGATCTCCCTTCTTTTCCAAAGATGGCCCAAGAAAAATAAGCAATGCAACGCATGAAGCATGAAACAGACAACCAAGTTGCATGCTCAGCAACTGAAGCAACATAGAGCACCTCATGGACTGAAGTAGATTTGGAGGTGGAATAGTGAAAAACCACCTATTCTCTTATCATAAAAGCGAGTATTTATAATGTCAATGAAGTAGTCCAAGGAGACAACAACTCCATATTCTAGGAGTCCATCTTCGCGAGTCACCTCCATCTAAATACCTTAGATGTCAAGGAAGGCAAACCCCAATGCTAGACCACTCTGGGTGCCGAAGAACTCATTACACGCTCAACTTGCCACAAGAAATCCTCTAGAGTCGAGGCAATGCTCACATGCACTCACTCTAGAGGCTCCAAAGCTAAAACATTTCATCACAACATGAGCACGTGCACATTCATGAAGTACTACTTGGAAATGAGTACCCAAAAGTCCCAAATCTAGGTGGATTAATCTCTCAAACCCTTAACTATAATTAGTGACAAAATCTATAATCCCCTAATGGTAGTCTAGAAAGTTAAGTCTAGTACTTAGCCACCTTATTTAACATTGTAAATTAATTGTACATTGTTAGATGCATTTGGAGTGCATTGCACATTTAGAGTATGCATATAGGAAGTCAACTAGACTTCTAACTCCCATGCACATTCACTTGATGACAATTGACTAACAACTAACTCGCACACATGTCATGTTGGTACTGCAAGAGGAACAAGGTTTCATCTCTTCTCTATTGCACCACTAATGTGAGATTCTTCTTGTAGCAGATAAGCAATCAATAGTACCATTGCACTCATGGACAATACAACTGGCACCAGTTCCTAGGCAGGGATGAGTCAACCAGTAGTCGATATGGAAAACTTCCCTATGAAAGTGGCATCGATCGAGCAACTAGTAGAATTACATCACCTCCATCAAATACCTATTTAGGATCCACTTGTAGGACTAATAGAAAAACTTAGGAGACATTCTCATTGGTTCAATGGGATGCCAGGGCAATTAGGAGATGTTGCACATATCTAGGAATCAAAGTGTGAGTTTGATAATATTTGGGGAAGATTTTAGTTTTTCTCATGAGAGTTCAAGCAACTCTAGAACACCCCAAATTCCAAGCCATTTGGCAACACGTGGGGTTGACAGAATATATTTCAATGCCCCTTTACCAAAATAAGATTTCAAAAGATGTTATTATCTCATATCCACCTTGCAGGCTAGTGGTGTAATTGATCAACTAGGAACTTTAGCCATCACTTCCTTGTTGTGAGACAATGAACTGAAGAAATTCGAGCTCACTTTAGATTTAGTTAGAGAGGCACTCAACATTTGCCGTACACAGATATGTTTAGACAAAGAAACCTTGGTACCATACAACATGAAGGGAAGGAAGATCATCAAGCTCAAAGTTATGGCTGCTTTGACACCTAATCTTTCCATACCCCTTCATCTTTGCATGTAGCACTTTGCATTTCTAGGCCAAGACCGATTCATTCAATGACATAAAAGATTTTTGAGTTTGGCAAGGCTTATTTAGAGAACCAGCTTACTACTTCAACAACGTAAGAGATGTTTGGTCTGCTATTGCACAAGTAGATGAGACTTCCAACTAGTTTCCTGTATCTTTCAATATCCACTGGAGGTGAAGTATCTTCAATAGATAATTTTGTGTTGACCTCCATAGGTGTAGAAATTTCCTTGCAATCCTCCATGTCAAATGCCTTCAATATCTATCTTGCATACTTTTGTTGAGAGATGAAAATATTTCCTGGTTCTTGCCAAACTTCAAGACCTAAGCAATAATGCATTAAGACCAAGTCTGTCATTTCAAATTCTGAACTCAGGCCATCTTTTGTTTGTTGAAGAAGAGCATCATCATTTCTTGAAATCACAAGGTCATCTACATAGAGTACAAGCACAATTGTCTTCCCTCCTCTCTTTAGAACATACAAGTTAGCATCAAAAGCACATCTTTTGAAACCTAGATCAAAGAGATACTTATATATCCATTGGCACCATGCTCTAGGGGCTTGTTTTAGCCCATACAATGCCTTCTTCAACTTGTATATGTTGTTCTCTGAATGGGGAGCCTCAAACCCTAGTGGCTGAGACACATATACCTCCTCCTTGAGGTCTCATTTAGGAATGCTGATTTGACATCCATGTGATAGACTGACCAACCACAGCTAGTACTACTCGGATAGTAGTCATTTTTGCAGTTGGGGCAAATGATTCACAAAAGTCAATGCATTCAACTTGCCCTATGCAACAAGTCTTGCTTTATACTTTTCTAGAGTACCATCAGCCTTGTACTTTAGCTTTCATACCCACTTGGTGCCAATGACTTTACACTTAGGGGGTCGATCGACTAGCTCCCAAGTTCCATTCTTCATGATATTGTTGTATTTTGTTTGCATGGCAATCCTCCAATTGGGATCGTGGAGTGCCTCTTCCACATTGGTTGGTTCTTTTGCTTCTTTTTTAATGAGATCAGCCATCAAGGATATGTTTACAATATGGGCGCTTGCCCGTCTCTGTTCCTCTATTCTCTGTGATTGCCTCGGTCCATCTGCAACCTGTTCTAGTGACTGTGGGATGGGTTTTGCAGAATCATAGAGCTGCCTCACCCAATGTGGCAATGGATTTTCCACTTGGATGTCGGCAGGTTGGTGACTTTCAGACTCATCATCTAAAGATGATGCTTCCTTCTCTTGTGTAGAAGGGATAGCTCTTGGGCCAGCTTCATAGTGGATTTCCCCTTCGCTTGATGATAAAGTGGAAGCTCTCTTTTCCTCCTCCACTACATGTGGCTGCTCCTCCTTAAACACCACATCACAGCTCGCCATAATCTTCTTAGCCTCAGGGTCATAAAGCTTATAAGCCTTCTTATCTTTGATGTACCCTACGAAGAAACATTTGATGCTTTTTGGTTGAAGCTTGTTTCTCTCCCTATCTGGAACATGTACATAACATTCACTTCCAAATACTTTGAAATGGGAAACAGAAGGCTTTTTACCAATGTAGGATTCTTGTGGAGTCTTTCCATCAAGTGCCTTGGTGTAGCTCTGATTCAAGATGTAGATAGCAGTGTTGATAGCCTCTGCCCAAAATTGATTAGGCAAACCCTTTCATTCAACATGCACCTTGCCATCTCCATGATGGTTCGATTCTGACGTTCTACAACACCATTCTGTTGAGGACTATGTGCCACTATGAGTTGATGCTTGATTCCCTTACTCTTGCAGAAATCTTCAAACTCTGTTGATGTGAACTCAACACCATTGTCTGTCCTGAATTTCTTCATCTTCTTCCCTCTTTCAGTTTCAACAAGCTGAAGTCATTCTTTAAACTTACCAAAATCTTGAGCCTTATCGCGAAGGAAGTACACCCACATCTTCCTACTATAGTCGTCGACAAGTAACATGAAGTAGGAAGATCCTCCCAAGGCCTATGTAGGCATTTTTCCACACAAGTCAGCATGCACCAATTCTCGAGGATAGCTTGCCTTGTTCTTGCTTTCTTGTGGAAACGCCTTCCTCTATTGCTTGCCCATCATGCAAGCTTCACATGGTTCCTTCATTTCTGCAATCGATGGTAGGTGTGCAACCATACCCCTACGATGCATCTCCTCTTTAGCCGAGGAGCACACCTCCTCTATCGTAACAAATAACGCAAGCTCTGTTTCTGCTATGTTGGTAGACTCCTTGCCCTTGCCACCTTTTGAAGAGCCACTTTTCTCTTCTGTTTTCTTGATGCGAGAGTCTTGGATTCTGTGTCCTTTCTTCTTGTAGTGGAAACACTCTACTTCTTTTTGTCTCTATCTTTTGAAGAGTCTGTTTTGCCTCCTTTGGCATTTTCTATGAATACAACATCTCCTTTGCTACCACCTCTCCTTTCCTTGAGCCAGAGCTCCTCCTCCATGAGTAAGGCACTGAATTCTTCAAAAGTTAGTGGTTGAGGTATGATTTGAGTGTTAAAAGCAGTTACCAAACCATCAAACTTAGGTGGACAGATTTGAAGACAACATCGAGCTAGCTCCTCACTTGACTTTTGAACACCTGCTCCCTCCATTTGATCTCGTAGATTCTTTATGCAAGTGATAAACACCTCTACAGTCTCCCCGTCAGCAAACCGTTCTGTTGCAAGCTAATTCTCCAAGTTCTAAATCCGTGTCTGATTACAAGTTTCATTTGATTTCTCAATATGTTCCATGCTTCACATGCCTTCGTAGTATGCTGAATGAGAGTCAGAACACTATCAAAAGTACTTGTAGCTAGAGCATAGAGTGCATCTGCATTTCTACGTTTCCAAGCATGTAGAAGATCACCATCAGGAGGAATCATTCGACCAGGATTATTTGGATCAGATCTTTCTTAGGGCTCATGATCAATCCCAAGAATAGTCCCCAAAATCTCATATGAATCAATGATAGAAGTGACTTTAAACTTCCAGAGGGTGTAGTTTGTACCATCAAGTTTACCTTCTATGAAGGCTGGTGGACGTATTCACAATGTTGGGATGACCAACATCATTGCTTCTCCTGCTTGTGTGCCACCTACTTCTATTGATGAACCACCTTGACCCCAAGTCATAGATGATGATGCACTGCTTGACATCTTCTCTCTTTTGTCATTCAAACCTCTACAACCTTTGCGTTTCTACTTTTGCACCACTCGGAGCCTCCTGAGCTCTGATACCATGTAAGAAAATAACAACAGAGTAGAATAGACCTATAGACAAAGTTGAGAGAAAAATTTAGACAAAGATAGATGTAGACTGAGAGATAGAGAACTCAAATTCTTAGATTGTCGAGCGTAATGCAGTTACAATGATGGTGCTATCCACTTGTGCACTCCCACTGTGGAGCTTAGATGGCAATCTAGACAGACTCTAGATGAAGGGCTCACTAGTGCGCAATGCTATGTAAAGCTCAACCTCCCCCGTGCTTATATAGCTTTTACAAGGCGGTTCGGTATAGATAAACATAGTCGAGAGATACAAAATAGTCAATAAAGTCTCGACACTCCTAAGTGTGTTCACACACATCAATACCAAAATATATCAACAAGCATCAAGGCTACATAATAAATGGTTGGGAGATGAAGGGAACATATCCCTATATATGGGATATCTCACCTTCTATATAAGCCCACATGAGATTTCACACAAACTTCCCTTTCTCTATGCACCATTTGCATAAAATTTTGGGGCATGTTTCTCTGCTCCAGCCACACCACTGTGCCTATACTCCTTTGATCCATAGAAAGATGGCCAAACAACCCATGACCATTTACAGACTTGTTAAGGAGCATGCTTTGGAGAAAGTTTATCATGTTTGAAGAGTGAAAAGGGAGAACATATGGAGCAGTAAACTATACAAAGTAAAAGGGAGAATCTTGACTACTCCAAAAATAATCCTTTGCAAGGACCTCATAAAACGTATTGGAATGAAATATACATAGTTTGCGCTAAACATCATCTAAACATCTATATTTGATGTGAGCCTAGTGGTATGGGACACGACACTTTGCATACACATAAGTATAGGTAAGATTATATGGGACATTGGACCTTGATATGGTGATTATATTTTAGGCTCGTTCCAAGAGGGTTTAGAAGTAATACTGAAGAGAAACATGGGAGTCATGAAAACCATCCGAGTAAGCTAGAGCTTGCTTAAGGGTTTAGATGCTTTGAAAAATGAAAAATCTTTTTAAGATAAATACAAGTAAAGAAAGAGAAACAATATTTTCTTGCATAGTTTCCAAGTAAGCCTCATGCCATAGAAAGTGATAATTAAGTCATGTGGGTGGTATAACTGAAGGTGTACTAGTCCTTCAAAGGGATTTGTGAGATCTGAATTTCAAACATATGAGGATGCTTAGAATTGTTCAAGGGGGAGATATCTAGAAGATCCCTAGGGTAAGTTGTTATGCATTGAAGATAGGTAGAAGAGATATCAAGGTAAAGAGTATACCTTTATCACTTTTGCATGATAAAAAAGAATTGAACAAACTTGGATACAGATAACCAGATATTGGCGGATGGAACTACCATAAACTTCCTTTGCTGAGGTAGTAAGACTTGGCTAAAGGACATACATGTTATGTCAATAAAATCACAAATGAATAATGAGAAGTAGACAAGATAAGAGTTTAAGATAAGTCAAGTAGTCATATTTTCAGCTTATAGGACCTTAACCTTGAAGTTTAAGAAGAAGTCTTGTGATCTTTATTTTAAAGCATGAAAGGAAAGGTTCAAATCTCTAAGAAAATTGTTGTATCACACAAAGGTTCAAGTTGATTAGAAATATATATAAACATCAGCTTCTCTTTCACAGTTTTGAACTAAATTTTAAATTGAAACAAAAATCACTACACAATGTTGTTAACTGTGGGATTGTTGGCCCCAAACATCATGTTTTGCATGAAAACCAAAGTGGCTATGGTGGTATAAGATGCTCCTTAAAAGATGATTAATTTTCATGCTTTAATTTTTTAAGTTTAAAATCAATTTCAATTCTTCCAAAAGAATATCTCAACTTTGGTTGGTTATGAGATCCCAAGGAAATCAATCAAGATTTGGATTAATCCAATTGAAATTAGGCTAAACAAAAGCGAATGGAAGCCTTATTTTGTACCCTCTAGAAAGGACTTAAAGCTCCAATTAGACACATTAGTCCTGCAATCGAGAAAAAAGGTCACTGGATGTTGATAAGAAGTGGAGCATGGTACAAATCAAGTTCAATCAAACCAATTATTAAAACTTCATTCATCCAAAAAAACTTCAAATGGATGTAAAGGGAATACTCAAAGTCTTGAAATACTTAGAAGCTTCCACCTAGTTACTCTAAGCATTCACCAAACCTTGGGAAGAAAATAAATGTTTTGTGTACCTTTCTAAAATATTAGGTACCTAGATAAGTCTCCAAGTGGTTCAAAATACTTTCTATTGGTGCACTTGGAGTGTCAAAATAGTCTAGGTTTTTCCTATACATAATGTTATGCACTACAAGTCTATAGAGTTTTTTGAATGATTGCACCTCACATTCATACAATCTCACTAAATCCATGTGTTTACCATTCTTTTGGACACCAACATTGTTGGAGTTAGATGTCTGTAGAAGCATGCGAATAGCACAAGGAAGAAAAAGCTTGGAGCTCAACACACAATACTGAGTGTATTAGCACTAGAATGTACAAAGATAATTAGCCCATTAGGGCAATACACGTATATACAAGCCGGGGGAAAAACACCTCCTAAAGAGGGAAAAAAGTGCCTTGATGGTCCTAGTGTGTTCACACATATCACTACCTAAATATATCAACAAATCCCCCCTGGGAGTGATGCGATGAACAAGGAGGTGACAATCATGTATAAGGAAGTGCAAAGCTATGTGGAAATCACTCCATAAAAGGAAGTAAGCCCAAGCTTTGCGGAAAGCTTCAAACTTCTCCCTAGGCAAAGCCTTCGTGAAAAGGTCTGCAATGTTCTCCTTTGTGGGCACATATGCCAAGTTGATCTCCCCAACAAAGAACCTCTCCCTGACACAATGATAATGCACCTCAATGTGCTTAGTGCGAGCATGGAACACTGGGTTCCTCGCAACTGTCAATGTGCTCTAATTGTCAGTGAAGATGGTGGTGGCAGAAGACTAACCAACACCAAAATCAGCCATAAGGCGTCTGAGCCACACACACTCAACAGTCATTGTGAAAGTTGCCCTATACTCAGCCTCACAACTGGAAGTGGCCACAGTAGGCTGCCTCTTGCTCAACCAAGATATACATGAGATACCAAGCATGAAGCAAAAGTCACTAGTGGACACACGAGTGTCATAGCAACCAGCCCAATGAGAGTCAGAAAAAGCATGCAAATCTGGCGGTAGTTCTCGCCCCTTGGGATAAAACAACCTAAGTAGTTGAGTACCACTCAAGTAGCGAAAGATGCGCTTAACTGCCTGCCAATGCTTGAATCATGGGCAATGCATAAACCTTCTCATCTGTGAGACAAAAAAACTAAATATATGGCCGAGTAATGCATAAGTAAATCAAGCATCCAACAGCCTACTGATAGAGAATAACATCAAATGCATCTCCAGCATCATGAAGACTTGGTCGTAAACCTATCTCCATAGGAGTGGCAATAGGTTTACAGTCTTCAAGGCCATAATGATACAATAATGTGTCAATATATTTCATTTGACACAAAGTCATTCCACGATCAACGTGCATAAACTAAATGCCCAAATACTGTGAAGAGAGTCACTACTCAAAAAGTCTCTTGCACATAACTCACTCATTGACTGATCAAATGTGTAATTTTTTTTATAAAACTTTGCACAAGGTGTTGCCTAAAGATTGCACACCTTTTTGAAGTTAAATCTTCTTAAAAGGTTCAGTAGATCTTGAGAAATCATCCAAACCATCTACCTATGTTTGAAACTGTTGACACCTTCAACTTCTAACACATCGTTCTCCCAAACTAGAATCTGTTTAAGCAAATGCTTTTAGCCATAGATGGCTTGCCTTCCAATTTAGATTTTGACTCCTCATTTCTGCAAAACTTTACACTATGCATTGAGAACTGATCAGTTCTTTGACCATGGAGATTGCACCTGTTTTAGAAGACACTCAACACTTCTTCACATACAAATGTTCCTACACATAATTCTCTCAGCTTGTTTACAATTAGGCTCTCAAATATTAACCATAGAAGCATTAACTATGGAATTAGACATCTACAAAAGGATTCTTGAAATGATCAAAACCACAAGGAGAACACAGCAAAATATCGGGTGTAACTTTTTCTTCTATTCAAAAAACTTTACATGTGAATGATGAAAGAGTTCAATGACTCTTAAAACATCTAATTCATCACATCTCATGCTCTCTCATACTTGCGACAACTTTTTACTTGTATATATAGGCATATATTTACAAGCTCATAACCCTACAAAAGGTATAAGTGAGCTAACTACAAATTAAAGTACATATGTATACAAGTCTTCATTTCTTGAACATACTCTATCTTCAATCTTCAATTGTTGATATTTTCTTCATCCTTTGACTTCAAGTATTTATCCAAAACATCAATTGGTGGTTGACTTGTACCAACAAGATTGAGAAGCTTGAAAAGGGAAACTACCAACCATGGCGATCTAGAATAAGCAATTTTTTGATGGGGAAAGGTTTATCGGGACTTGTGAGTGGTGGAGAGCCAAAAGCCTATATTGATGAGGTGAATCCAACAAGTGACCAAAGAATAGCAATAAGAGATTGGGATGAAAGGGAAAAAAGAGAAATTTTTATTTTATCTCAACATATTAGTAACTCCATGACAGGACATATTCAAGATTTGGATACATCAAAGAAGGTGGGGGAGTTCTTCGAGAGATTGTACTCAGCCTCCACAAAATCTAGAAAAATTCAGCTCAAGAATGAGCTAAATAATCTTAGGAAAGGTCCCTCTCAAGGTGCTAATGATTACATATTAAATGTTAAAGAGCTTGCAGATGCACTAGGATCAATCGCTTGTGCCCTAGATGATGACGATCTTGTCTCCCACACCCTAAATGGTCTTTGGGATGATGAAAAATGGAGGGCATTCACAAGTTTTGTGTATGTAAGGGACTCTCTTCTTGATTTTGATCAAGTACTCACCCTCATGGTGACAGAGGCGATGAACCTTGGTGGTCATAATGCCAGGGATAGCCAAGGGCAATTATTGTATGTAGGTAGAGGGCGAGGGAGGTGCTACAAGAGGAAGAGGAAGATGTCACAACAACCAAGGAGCTCAAGGACAACAAGAAAATGCAGGTCAAAGAGGTGGAAGAGCAACAATTAGAGGAAGAGGTGAAAGATTCGGACAGAGCCCAGTCATTTTGCAAATGAATGCTATCATAGAGATCAAAGACAAGGGAATCAAAGCAATAACAACAATTATAGAGGGAAAGGTAACTACGCACACCATCATCCAACCAAGGGAATGATTATTTACTTGCCATGAGGTATGGTGAAGATACAACTCAAGCTAGTGATGATGTATGGTCTGTAGACAGTGGATGTAGCAATCATATGTCATGTCAAAAGGATCTTATTATTAATATGCAGGTCCCAAAGCATCAAGGACATGTGGAAATAGGTGATTACTCAGAGCATACCATTAAACATGTGGGATATATAAGTTTCGAAGGAAATCAAAGGGCAGAGTTCTTATTAGAGGTATTACATGTCCCTACTATTACCAAAAACTTGATTTTGGTAAGCCAAATGGTAGAAAAAGGCTATCAAGTTAGGTTAAATGAAAGAGGATGTTTTGTTGAGGATCCAAGGGTAGGTTTCAAGCTCATAGCAAAAGGAAAAAAGCAAGGGTGAATGTTCACAATGGACATAAATCAGCCACACCATTCAATGTATGTCACATATGGAGACAAGAGGATAGCAGATTTGGATGTATGACATAAATGAGTACGTCATATCAACCTACAAAAGCTCACCGACATGCAAAGGAGGAGCTTTGTAAGAGGCCTACCAAATTTTACATCTAAATTTTTTGCATGAAATTTTTGTAGTTGCCAACAAGGAAAACAATCTAGGTTTCCCTTCAAGAAGAGTACCTATGTGAGTGCAAATGTTTTAGACCTCACTCACATGCTTGTTTGGGGCCCAACAAGAGAAGCATCCCTTGTTAGAAATAGGTATTTTGTAACCTTCATTGATGAATTTTGAAGAAAAGTATGGTTGTATTGCATTAGGAACAAATCAGATGTGTTCCACTACTTCAAGAAATTCAAGGCACAGGTGGAGAAGGAGTCTGGCAAGTTTATCAAAACTTTGAGATTCGATGGATGGGGAGAGTACTTCTCGCATGATTTTTTTTTATTCTATGGTAAAAAAGGGGCGTAAATGCTATAATCCCATCATCAAGTAGTTGAAGTTAAGTAGGGATGTTTTCTTTGATGAGTTGAAGCCTTGGTATGCATGCATGATCAGTCCATTGCATGTTGAAGAGTTTAGTGAGACAGATAAGAAGAATGATGATAGATTTCAAGAAAGCATGGATCTTAGTGGTCCAAGCAACTCATTCAACACAAGCACACCCTCAGCATGGAGTGAAAGGCTTAGGGAATGAGAGACCAACTTTGAAGAAAGCAAAGTCAAAGTCAAAGAGAAGATTGCAATTGAAGAAGGAAGTTATGTGGACGAGAGCATGTTGGAAGATGAAGAGATAGAAGAAATTCAAACTCCTGGAGTGGCAAAAAAAAGAAGAAGATGGAAACCACACATAAAGGAAGTAAAAGAAAGTCTTAAAGAGTAAGATATCCAGTTCAAAGGTTAACATATGATAATTTCATCACAAACAATTATGCATACATGGCTTAGGTAATGAAGGACAAAGAACCAACTAGTTATGAAGAAGCTAAGGATTGCAAGGAATGGAAAGAGGAAATGAAGGAAGAGCTCAAGGAACTTGATGCGAACCATACTTGGATCTTGGTACCAGCTCCAGAAGACATGAAGGTGATAGGTAATAAGTGGATTTACAAAATTAAAAGAAATTTAGATGGTTCCATTGTTAGGTACAAAGCAAGGTTGGTGGTGAAAGGCTTCTCCCAAAGCTATGGGATAGATTTCGATGAAACTTTCATCCCCGTAGCCAAGATGCCAACAATTAGGAATTTTATTGCAATGGCCACATCAAGGAAATGGAGCTTATATCAGTTGGATGTGAATAATTCCTTCCTCAATGGAGAACTTGAAGAAGTAGTCTACATGAGCCAACCTCAAGGATTTTCTAGTTTGAGGTACCCAAATCATGTTTGCAAGTTAAGGAAAGCATTATATGGACTAAAGCAAGCCCCAATGGCCTAGACTTAGGGATTAGTGGATTATTTATCAAGCTTTGGATACGAAGAAAGTGTTGCAGATCCATCACTTTACATGAAGAAGCAAGGAGAGAAGACGATATACATATGCATCTATGTGAACCATTTGCTCATAAGAGGAAGTGACATTGCAAGTATTAAAGATATCAAAGCAAAGCTAGGAAAGTATTTCAAGATATCTGATCTTTTAACACTAAAGTACTTCCTAGGAATAGAGGTAATCTATGCACACAATGGCATCTTCTTGATTCAAAGAAAATACTTGTTGGATGTGCTATACATGTTTGGTATGCATGTTTGTAAGCCACTTTCTTAGCCCGTGGAGACCAATACAAAGTTGGTTGTAGTTCAAGGAGAGGCTATACAAGATATTACACTATATAGAAGCATAATTGGCTCATTTATTTATGCTACATTCACTAGACCTAATCTTGCATATGTAGTAGTTGTTCTCTCTGAATTTTTGCATGCACCTAATCATGATCATCTTATGGCAGCAAGAAAAGTGCTTAGATACATCAAACACACCATCAACCAAGGTCTATTTTGCTCATATGATGTTGATCTAAGTGTCAAAGGATATAGTGGTGTTGATTGGCAGGTAGCAAGGATGATCAAAGGAGTACATCAGGTTATGTTTTCATGATAGGGAGAAAAGTGATCTCTTGGAGCTCTAAGAAGCAAACCACTGTTGCTCTTTCATCCATAAAGGCTGAGTACAGAGGTTAAGCATTGGCTACATGGGAGCTATTATGGCTTAAGAATCTACTTAAGGACTTGTAAGTGAAAGTGGAAGAGTTTCCTCTTTATAGAGACAACATTTCAAGCATCTACCTAGCTTACAGTCCCATGTTTCATGCAAGGAGAAAGCACATAGAGGTTCATTACCACTTCATTAGAGAAACGGTGATGGTGAAGAACCTAGATATAAGGTATGTGAACACTAAAGTACAGGTAGACATGATGAAAAAGTTTCTTGAAGATACAAAGGTTGGGGGATTCAAAGAAGCAATCAACATAAGAGACATAGGATGAAGCAATGAAGGAAAAAAACTTGAGCTTGAGGGGGAGTGTTGAAAGTTTTGTATTTCAAGTTCAAGAGTGCGGGAGCATTCTCCAAATTGAACCTTCCACATCATCCGCTATCAAAGGAGGATGATTTCCATGAATTGGAGGCATCAAATCATGCATATAATGGAAAGAATTGATTATAGAAAATTTAGCTCACCTCTTGATGTGATTGGACCTCACTTTTGACATGTATATTCTTTTGATTGGTTAAAGAAGTTGGTATGCCACCTTTAAAGCCTATAATGAGTTGTATTATGAGTTAAAGTCATGGAA